>VYZV01025914.1:75429-109588 GCA_013401275.1 Pandion haliaetus | reverse complement strand
CCAGGTAGGGGGGGTTTATCTCTCTGTCTGTCTACCTATCTATCTATCTATCTTTTGTCCTTGGTTTTTCTTTTGGACTTCACTAGAATTCCAGGGAATCTTTTCTTGGGTGAATTTTGGAGGAGGAGGAGGAAGAACTGTGTCTTGAAAACCACAGGTATCCTTTCTGTTAAAAATAGTGTTGTTTTCTGTTTTTCTTCCCTGTATTCTGCCATCTTACCTATGTTCTTTGTGTTTAATTAATTTCTGGTACGTCTTTTTCTTCCATTCTAGCCACAGTTCTCCACTCTGACTTTTAAAAAACTATTCTAATAGCTAAATATACCTGTTTCTCCAGGTATTGGGTAGTCATACCACTATCCAACTGGGTTTTTTTTGGTGTAAAATTATTTACTCTATTACTGTTGTCTTCCGCTTTGAATGTTTTCCAAACCGTGGTCCCCTTGAATTTTACACCCATTCCGGTTTCTTACGAGTTCCTCTTTGTGATGGGATTAGCTGTGAACACCCGGAGCTTTCTCTCCTGATTTGCTCTGCTGCTTGTTGCTGCTAAGCAATGATGCTTTTAAAATATCTTAATCCTCCTGTGGATATAAATCACTTGCTAGGGTTCCCAGTTCCCATGATATGTGGTTTTCCAGTGTTTAACTATTGCCCCTCTAGTCTTTCTTGCTAAACTGTTTGCCTTGATACAAGTCCATTTTGGGATGAGTTTCTGAAAATAATCTGAGATTTCTCAAACTAAGCTGGGCTGTTTTTGTAATAAAAATCATTCTTATCCTGAAGCAACTGGCAAACGTTTTTCTTTTGCCAAATAGGAGGAACGCAAAGCGTCTCCTACCTAAGATCCTTGCTAACTGTGGACTACAACTCTTATGGTGAGCTATTAAACCAACCGGTTTATGGAACAAAAGAAATGTGAGGGTTCCTTAGGTAGTTGTACTTCAACATTAATGTTAAGGGTTCAAGAGGTTCAAATACAGCATAAATAATAGGCATTTGAAATATTCTACAAAGGGCAGAATCTCTTCTGTTTTATTTTGTTGAAAATATTTTTTATTCCCTATTTCTACAGTTCTGTACTGTTTGTATCTGTAACAAGTACTCCAGCTGCAGCTAAGTCAGCTCTCAGCTGGCTTTCAATGGTAACTTCAGAGTTCATTTTATTTATAAATAACTGTGGTTTTGAAGGGAATTCATTAAACTGATGCATTTAGAGTGAACTTGCATAAAGTTTAACTAAAATATAATGGACCAAAGTCTTTTGAGACTTCTCAGCTTGATCTTAGATACTTGACACATTTTTGAAATTTTCATGTTAAAGTATTTGATGAAGAGAAGTGAAAGAATGAAGAGAAAGCAACAGAGCCCTTAAATATGGGGAAAAAAAAAAAAAAAGCTAAGGTTGTGTCTACTCTGTAAGTACAGGAGAGTGAAGGAATTTTGATTAGCCCAGTGCAGTAGCTTTTCAAAGTTTAGGAAAAAAAGGAGCTTCTGATAGAAAATGGGAGATTTGGTTTGTATGTCAGTGAAGGCTGTGGTTCACAAGGGAGAAAATAGGAGTAGTTTTCATGACCTTACATCTCAAAGCCCATCTGTGGGTGCTCTGGAAAGCAAACTCTGCAGTATAAAGACTGGGAATTAATTTCAGTCAAAAGCATCTGTTGACCTACAGGGTCCTGTAGGGCCTATCTATGAAGACCTCACTGGCAGAAGCTCTTACAGTTCTTATAAATAAAAAATAACATTAAAACTAAAAAAAGAAAAAAGACAAGTAGAATGGCTGTGAAGTTATGTTAGTGGCACCTCATATGTTAACAATACTTCACATATTGTGCCTAGTTCTCCACTTACACTGTTGTAGAAATGTAACAACTTCTATGTCAAGATCTTTCTCAAAAATGTGTTCATTCATTTTTTCTTAAGTTCTTCATACTTGCTGTCATCACTTTCTTCATATTCTAGCATCCCACTTCAGTGGTTCTGATTAACATTTTCTTTATCTCTGCCTTCTTGGAGGTGGGAATCTGGTGTGTAATACAATAGTCAAAATGCCCCAGTTGTTCACAGTCTTGTAGTATTCTTTTGAGGACCAATGTATTCTGAAGCTTGTGTCCCTGTTTTCAAGAACTAGTTGAGTAACTAATCACCTTTGGAAAATCTGGGTGATGTAGCTGTGTTTCAGTATGATATGTGAGTCTGGCTAAAGAAACGCGGTCATTGTATCTGCTCTTGGCTGTCCTGGTGTCATCCTCTGCTGTGCTCTTCTCACAAGCATCTGGCCTGACCTTGAGCTTGTTGCAGAAACATTAAACAGATCATCAAAATGCCCTTGAAATACTCTGTTCCCTCCTTGAGGAAAGGAGAGCGAGGCCAGGATGGTGTCCTCGGGTATGGTGTGCTTTGCCTAGGCTGGACTCAAACCTTCGAATCCTTCGTGCTCGTTCTGTGTGAAGGCTGTGGCTGGATCCATTACCTTGTCTCTGCATAGACTGGTTCAGCGTGTAGGTGGTCTACCGTTACGGAAAGGGGCTGCCCTGGGATTACAGCCGTAGTGGACAGGGGTTGGTTTTGTTGGCCTCCTGGCAGGGGTTGCTGTCACGCAGGGTAGCAGTTCAGCCAAGGTGACAGAGCTTCCCTGTGGAATGAACTGAAAGGTGCTCGTGTTTCAGAGTGCTCACAATTCTCACCTCCTGTTAGGTGAACTCCAGAAAAACAAAAGCAAGCTGCTTGACCTATGCCCAGAACATTGGAATGACTAAATAGGAGAAGAAAATGAAATCTGTGTGGACCAGTCTGACCTTGTAGGCTAGAGCCCTGAAATCTGCCTGTGCTTTCGGTGCATACTGGTGGCCATAAACCCCAAGAGAAAATGTTCCTTCACAAGAACTTCTTGATTAATTCTGTCTGTAAGGTTCAGTTTTAAATTCAATTATATTTGTATCCCTTCAGTTATTTGAAAGACTTTAAAATAGCCCAGCTTCCAGAGGCACTCACATTTAAATGAAAATAAAATACAAATTAAAAAAAATTAGAAGTTGGAACCATGCTCACTTTGTTGTTTGTGTACATCTTTCCTCCCATTTCCAAGAATTGCATCTCATACCCAATTTCTTTTGCAGTTTTGTTCAGTGGAGGGACTGCTGTATGTCAGCCATGCTAAAGGGCAAGTGATGGAGGCAAGTACTAGTTTATATATTCACAGTTATCTAATATTGTTTTTGCCAGTTTATCCTTTTGAACTGTTTTGTTTCCCAGTGCTGCTGTAAAATAATTGCACAAATGAAGGACTGTATTAGCATGTTCCAGGATGTAATAGTGTTGTAACATCTGCTCAGTGAGACCATATATAGAATTGTGAATTTTGTCCCTGATGTATTGTATTCTCATACGAATAAGAAATGTATGTTTTTGAACTTCATGCTATAAAGTACTCAATTTCCTCCCTCAAACAGAATATAAAGGTTCTTGTAAGTGGGGGAAAAAAACCAAGCACAAAACTTGAATCCTAATGCAAATAAATGTGCTAATTAATTCTGCTGATTCACAGTTCTTCACATTTATGAGTGGTTTTATTCTACTGATTCACCGTTCTTCACATTTATGAGTAGTTTTTTCCCCAAAAGTAGATACTAGGACAAATAAGTAGTTTTAAGAATCTTCATACCAGATACGCAATTTGAAAAGCTCTTTTTGGGCTCACAACAGACTCATCATATGGATATATGAATAGGCAGATGACCACGAAGCTCCCTATAGGAGCCTCTTAACAATAAAAGTCAGCGTAATTTCAGAAATCAGTCACAGAATACACTGGGGTAGTAGTGACTTGTTTGTGAGCTAACTAGGCTGATTTGTTTCAGGTTGGTTTGTAAATAGGGCTAATTTAAGCAGGTTAGTGGTTTCCAGCAGATAATGCATGGAACTCTAGTTAGACTGAATTGGTGTTCTTTAAGATCAGCAGTATTCCCAGTGGTAATCTGGATAGAAAGCATGCAGGAGATCAAAAAGATACTGTTTAGAGAGTATATGTGGTATCTTTGGTATGAAGTACAGTTCTTCGGTGAGTTCTGACTGAAAAATGAATACTGAGAGGATTAGCTAAAATGAAAAAGGCAGTTATGGGTCAACTGTCAGGTTTGTATTTTATATGCCAAATAACTTTGGGAGTCTTGCTCTTTAGCCAGTGAGGTTTGCTCACCGAACCATTTGCCCTGTTGGATGAAAAGAAAATCTAGGTTTGTGGTTTTTTTCCCCCAAAACTTAAATTGAGTGGAGACCTGCAATTCAACTTCCTGGAAAACCTGTTACAGAAGAAAAAAGAAATATTAAGAAAGAGCAAGCTTAAAAGCCAAAGCATAATACTAGTCATAAAGGCACTTGAAGTCATTTAAGAAAGTGTTAAGTATGTAAAAATAAAAGGTTCGTTGCACACTTTTTTTTTTTTATTCTGCCACACAATTTCTGCATGAATATGGGTAAATGTATTTTTCTGGAATGTAGTTTATTACTTTGCATTTAATGTGTTATTGATTAAATGGTCCGATATATTTAGACTCAATGCTTATAACATGTTCAAAGTACTGAGATCAAATCCTGTATGATTCTAGTGTTTTGCTTTCTGTAAGTACTGAATTTCATCTTGCCTCCAGCTGATAGCAACGACATTTGAGGAAAAAAAAAAAGTGTGAGGCAGCTCTTCTGATATTTTTGGATGCCAATTTGGAAAGCATTTTGGAATATCAGTTTAACCCATTGTGTCAGGTTTCAGATGCACAAAATTCAGAGTGCTCTAATTGTAACCTCAGTGCATTATGTTTCTGCAGCTATTTTAAGATAAAAACGAATGCTCTCAAATCCCAAAGATATGTTGCATTTCAAATGAAATGTTGGGGTTTTTTAAAGCACAGGCTGCTTTCTGCCAAGATTGAGGTAGACCTCTGTGATCTGGTTTCTGTATTTATAGAAGCCTAATCAGAGCTTTCTTCTGCAAGAAAACAATGATCAGCTTCCGAGCATGTGATCTCATGGTGCTGATATGAAACTCTTTCAGATACGGTGTCCTTCCTTCCTTCCTTCCTTCCTTCCTCATTCCTTTGCTGTACTTCTCCAATAGTGTGTTGCTGTATAAGTGCTCAGCTGCAGTGTCATATAACCAACTCCTGCCTGAGCCCTGCTGATAGGTAAGGTTGAGCTCTCTTGGAGAAAAGCTGCGTTGTTTCCCCTCTGCTAGAGACAGAGCTACACATGCATGGTGCTGCTCCCTTTCAGATTGGTGGCCTAATCTACTTTTAAAAAGGCATTTTTGTTTTCTCTGAGAACTATGGTCAAGACTGCCAATTGAAATAATTTCGCTTGCCTGTTCTTGCTTCAAGACAGATTTTCACATTTAGTTTTCAGTGCCATCAGTGGATGTTGGCAGTAATAAGTCATTTCTTACTATTTGGAAATGCATAACTGATTTGGAAATGTTCTGTTTTCTTGCATATATTAAATACTGTGAAGTTAAGCATTCTACAAGAAAATCAGATAGGCAGAGTAGACATTACATTTGAAGCACAAAATATCAGGTCTTTGTCAAGAAACAAAATTAATTCTGCCAAAGAGACTAACATGCTCTTCAGAAATTTAATGTCATGTTGTGTTAGATATTGTTATGGGCTTGTTCCTAATAAACAAAACCCCCCTGGTTTCTCCTTGCTTCTCCCCCTTTTGAACAGCTTTTTTACCTTTCTTGCTTTCCTGTACCCTTTGTGCTGGGCTTCTTCCCCTAGGCGATGAATGACTTGTCTCATACAAGCTTTGGCTTCTGCATACAGCCTAAATGCAACTAATACCACATGGAGGGATGTTTGGAAAACTGATGTATTTTGTTCTGTTAATGGCATGTTTTGCGCATTGGATTTTTTTAACCCACTACTTTCTGCATGGATGTATAATAATGATTCTTTTGTTTAACATTAGATAAGCATGAGATCACCGTGGCCCAGCTGCATGTGTAGTCACTCTTGAAGCAATTGCACACCTAATTGGCTGACAATCTTGGCATTTTTAAAACAAACACAAGCCTTTTAAAAACAGGGGACGTATTTATGTATGAATAGTCAAATAAACCTGTTGGGTGTCATCAATGGAGCCCTCTGGCACTGAACAGTTGTGTGATGACCCTGATCCTGGAGGCAAATCCCAAGATCAAGAGACCAGAAAACAACAGGAATCAGAGCAAAAATTATCCAAAATAACCCATAATGCTTTGGAGAACATTAATGTGATTGGTCAAGGCTTGAAGCACCTTTTCCAGCATCAGCGCAGGAGGTCATCAGTTTCTCCGCATGATGTTCAGCAAGCTCAGGCTGAGCTGGAGCCTGACATGGATTTGGAAAGCCAAAGCGTCTGTGCTGAAATTGATGGTGTCTCCACCCACCCCACAGCTCTGAACCGGGTGCTTCAGCAGATCAGAGTGCCACCTAAAATGAAGAGAGGGACGAGCCTGCACAGCAGGCGGGGCAAGGCAGATGCCCCGAAAGGAAGCCCGCAGATCAACAGGAGGTCTGCCCAAGATAGTCAATCAGGTCGGCCCAGATCGTCATCTACTACAGATGCTCCCACAAACTTGTCCGTGATGGAGATTGCTTCTTCTATCTATGTAGGTGGAGAGGAGGCCACAGCAGCAGCAGTAAGTTACTCAGATTTACCTTTGGTTATCATCTCCTTGTATGTTTTCTTAAGCCTTTTGAATTTTGTTTTTAAGAGCAAGTTTCTTTTAGCAAACACTAATGCTACTGTGTTCAAAAGCTTCTTCAGTGGTGAAGCAGAGAGTTTAAAAGATGCAAGCATTAGTCATTTTCTCACATGGCAGGTGGCTTATTTTATATGTATTTGATCAGTGAAATGAGAGCTACTTTTGAAACACATTAGGTTGGTTGGATGGCACACCACAGTGAAACAAGGAGTGATGGAAAGAGCAGCAGCCAGAGTAGTCGTCTTAGCAGTTGTTACCTAGTTCCTGCAACAAAACCTTGCATTTACGTAGATGGCTTTTTTCTTCCCCTCTTGTTTTATTGTGTATTTTATAAAAAGTGAGGAATTCCCGTTTGAGTGAATGGTGCTGTCGACCTTTTAGACTGTTGAGAGGCTCTGGGAACACTGGCTGCAGCCTGTGACTGAACTGCAGCGCCAGGTTGACTGAATCTGATTTAGATCAGCCTGGCTACTGTGCTGATACAGGATCAGTGCTGTCTCTTTTAGTTTGCCTAGCCTATCTGGAAAAAGTGGTCACCAAAACGACAGTCTCTGTTCTGTGACATGTTCTTGCAAAGCTACGCACATCGGCTTACTGGTGATGTCAAGAAGTAGTGTTTGTCTTACCATCTCTTCTTTCCCAGATCGATTTAGTTGAAGCACTCCTTTTTTTGAAAGGCTAGGTTTCTGATTTAACTTTAGCTATAACCTATATTTTCCTAGAATTCTTTGCAGGCTTGTTCATTGGAGGGCAAACCCTTTAATAAAGATAGGAAGCGTTGTGAAACTGATTTCTGGTTCTTATGCTCTTAATTAAAGAGGGTCTGACCATGACTCTTGGACCAAGAGAAACAATTGTGCTAGTGTTTGATGCTTTTGAGATAGCACAGTCCTGAAGATTACACAGATTTTTCATTATGAACATTTGTTCTCATATAATACAGTTGCTTTGATGTTGGCTAGATGGCAATGGATTGGGGCTGAGTAAGATCTCAGTCATCCGGAGGTTGCCTCACCTCGTCTCTGCAGTGAGATTGTTCCCTTGTTGTCCGTTGTTTTCATCCCCTTGAAGCCTACTTTGAAATATTCCAAGAGAAAACCTTTTCAGAGTATTCGGCAGTATAATATGCTTTCAATATATTTCCCTGATAGCCATTTGGAAATTAGCGTATCTTGCATTTACAGATGGTAATTACAAAGTATTAACATAAGTTACAGTGTCATTCTAAGGCAGTGAGTAAAGTTTCCTCTTGGGAGAAGCATTGAAGGACTCTGCCTGGAGCTGTATCTGGGGTTTTTGTTTCTTCCCAACAGTTAAAAGAATAGAAATAGTAATAAAGTAGTTAGGAAAAGCATATGCTCTCCCAAGATGGGTTAACTTTGAAATTGAGCCATGCCAATTGAGCCATTAAGAGGCCTCAAGTAAGAGGCCTCTTAATAGCTTCAGGTTTATTTGCTTACTGGCTCTCTTTTCATTGTGAGTGAACTCATGATCTTTGTTTCAGGAGAATTTTCGGGAAAGTTGATAGTTTCCTGAGTTTGTACCCAAATCCAGCAACTTAAGTTTATGAAGCAAGCTCTGGTGTGTTGGTTTAAAACTGTAGTTCCTTTACTTCATGTGTGAGCAGAGAGATTCAACAGGCTAAGCATATTAGGTAATTAATATGGGAATATGGGAAAAGACCTGGACTGAGGTGTCCTTTCTCCCAGCTGTGTCAGCTGGTCTGATGAAATGTTACCACCTTCACTTAGATCAGTGCTCTCCAAAGTGGGGTGTGTGCAAGACAATCCACTGGAGTGTGGGAAAAAAATATTTTCTGTACCATTAATAAGTAAAATAATTTTTTGAAATAATGTTTGTTTTATCTTTCTTTTCCTTTTTTAATTCCTATCTTTGTGTATGTTTTATAATGTATGTAATGTATTAGTTCAGTAGTACATGTATATAGTTTATAAATTGGCAGTCCATGCTCAAAAATTTTTTACTGATGGGGTGTGCAATCCAAGTTTGGAAACCACTGGCCTGGATGAATTGGATCACTTGGCAGGAGTGACTGGAAAAATGAGAACTATTAATCTGATAGTAACTGCATTCTGCTACAACATCTGCTATGTGTGAGAACAAATTTAGGAGTCAATTTCTGGTAGATAATGGCCTTTGATTATTGAGAAGCAGCAACTGTAGCTGCTCTTCCTGTTGAGAAGCCTGCCGTATTGAGAAGCATTTTCTATGAATGGTGGCTCTTCTGCTACTTGACCAAGCAGTCATTTCAGAGACGGATGTGAGAGGGGTTCTTGTTGCTGTTTGCTGTGTCCTCAGCTGGTATGCCCAGGGACTTGTGGAAAAGGGGCTGTTCAGGCTTTCTCCCCTTCATATTTAAGAGAGAAGGGAGGGGACTGGAGTCTGAAAGAGGAAAATGAAATGCATGTGAGGAAAGGCCTTCTTTGGGGGCTAAGCTATCCAGAGACCTCTGTGACTGGTTGTCCCTCTGTAGAGTTTAGTGAACTTCCAGCTGCTTTCTAATATTTGCATATTGCACCATTTTTCTGGCAGACAATAAAGATGTATAATATGGGTCTAAAGTGGCGTAACCAAGGAAACAGTGCCTTGCTTGTTCCTCATGCTCTGGGGAAATATACCTTTGTCTGATGCCTAATTTGGGCATTTCAGTCCAGTGGAGAAGCTTTGTGCAGCATTTGTCGTGTGTCTGAGCCGATCTCAAATCTAGGTTTTGCCCAAGAGGGTTTTCCTTTGTGGTAATAAACTGATGGATGTAGTGGCGAGGAAAGGAGACAGACTATTAGACCAGCAATCTCTGGACTGCATCTGGAGCATAGCTCCTGGAACTGTGACTATAACATATGCTTTTAGAAGAGCAAGGGTCAAGAGTGGCCAAAGTTTGTGATGTACCTGAATGGAAATGAATCTTTTAAAAATCTTTGGAACATGAGAATGAAAAATCTGATATACTTGGTGGTTTTAAATGTAGCTTGCTTGCTTACAAACCACTATTGCAAGAAAGTGACAGCAGCAGTCTCCCCTATGCATGTGAGCAAGAGGGAGGCAATAGCTGTTCCAGCAATGTTCATGTTTTCCTTTGTAGTGGTACTTGTATCTCTGTGGTGCGTGCATGCAGGGTGGAAAGCCTTTGTCATGGGGCCAAGGGAAGCCGTGGAAATGAAGTTAATGCACTTCAGCATAGCTCCCCTCTCTCGCACGATCCAAAGCACGCGTGCTGCTTCAGGACATAATACTTCACCCTTCTTAACCTGAGTCTTCCAGTTCCTCTGTTCTAATTGGGAATTGCTTCCTGATGCACATTCTGAAAGCTATGGGTGCACAACATGTGTTGATAGGGCTCTGAGATTTGTTGTATTTATTTTTCCATTCTCGTTCTGTGTATTTCTTAAAATCTCAATTAATTCTCTCTTAGATCACCTGAAAAAAATGAAAAACCTGATGAAAAATACCTGCACAGAAATAAAAAATGTCATCTTCTCTAAAGTAAAATAAATAAAATCTTGCTTACTGGTCGCTTCATTCTCTAAAGGTATTTTGTTCCTGTAACGTGAAGGTGGAAGACTTGTCATGAGTTCACTGGAGTCCTGGCTTTGCCTCAGTTACCATGTGTGTGCTTTCTTTACTCTTAAACCTGTTCCCATGTGTAGCATAGATGGTACTTAAACAATGCTTCCTAGCTAACAAGATGCTACTTGGGCAGAGGGAAAGAGCTGTTCAGCAGCACGCAGCAGCCGATCGAGACACAAAAGAAATAATGCATTTCTTAATGAGAACAGCAGTGTTGGTGAAAGATTTCAGACTTGGTATCATTTATTTAAGTAAAGAGTGCTACTGCTTTTAGCGACCTGTTCAGTCCCTTCCAGAATTGTAGCTATGAACTGTGATAGCATCTATGAAGGCCCTTCAAGTTGCAGTAACAGAGTCAGTGGGATTTCAAATTGCTTAGAAAAAGGAATTTTTTTTTTACAGGTATTTCTATTTAAAATAGTTCATGTTGATTAAGAAGCCAGAGGACCATATAACAAAACAAATTTAGGTATCATGGCAACTCTCAAACTTAATCTCTAATACTAATCTTCCTGCAAAGAATATTTTTATTTTCTTAAAGAAGTATTTTGCAGCTATGTGTAAAGTTTACCCATTCGTTTGACTGCTGTTAGTTTCAATATTACTCTTGCATGTTTTCTTCGGTGAACAAAGACTTAAAATGAGAGCACAGAAACTTGTTTGGTTTTTTTTAACAGAACCAAGTAAAAAACATAGCTAAAGCAGCTCGCAGGTTTGATTAGTCAAGTTTTCTAAAGGAAAATGTGTGTTCCTGCTGTTCCTTTAGCATTATTGTAATTTCAGTGTTTGAGTGTTTATGCTTGATTATTGGCTTTTGTTAAATATAACATTCTGCCCAGATAGATGATGAAGCAGGAGCTTTCTTGACTGTGCATAGTCTTAAGTGGGCTCAGAAACCTTGACTGCCCTCAGATTCATCAGCCTTTTCTAAGTAAGCTAAAGGCAAAAGCCTTGAGTTGTGTAAGCTACAGTTAACTTCAGAGATTTGACATGCTTGAGTGTGCACTCAAGCTGAGGCAGTACTGATTCTGGCTGTACACTTATTTACACATGTAAAATTACAAGATAAATATGGCCTGTTGTTTAACAGCATTAAATTCAGTGTGCAATTAGATGACCTGTTGCTCACCTTATTCAGCATTCTGCAGTTGTACTTTCATGTGATGTAATTTTTTTTTTTTCTTTTATGAAAAAGACTATGGAATTAAGTAATCTCAAATATAGTCTTTCCTCACCCCAGTCCTGCCTGAAGCTTTCTCATATCTTCATGGAAGATGGGTGCGTGCATAAATTGTAAATGTATCTCTAAGCAGCTTCAGCTGTGATCTAAGTTGATTACTGTCTGAAGGAACATCTGGTTCCTGCCTAAGGGTTATGATATAAACAGATGCTCTAAATAACCAAGAGGGTAAGGGAAAACAAAAAGTGTTGTGGATTCCAAACAGTGACTTTCTCTGATGTGTAAAATATCAAAACAGGCAAGAAAGGCAGAAAATTGGTTTGTACCTTCAATGGGCAGTGGGACTGCATAGTCAAGTGCAGCATCTTTCATTTTTGTGCTTTGAAAAGCGCCGAAGTAAAAGCTGTGACTGTTGGAATCTAGTGGCAATGTGGAGCTTTGCTGTTGCTCAGTTTTGTTTTCCATGGATGTCCATTTCCAGACTCTCTGCGCACTATGTATCTTTGAGCTGAAGTAATTCACCACTGTGAAACATTTCTCCCTCCTTTCCCTCCACACTTCCTAAATCCTACTTTGTGCTGGGTTTTCTGATAAGAAAATGGAAGCATTTGAATAATTCACCCGATGTCTGCAGAAAGCAGCAAGCTTTTTGGCTCAAAGACTTTGAGCAGAACTGACATAGTCAACAAGGTATTCAACATGTTACCACTAACTAGTGAAAAGGAGTTCATCTGCTAAGTAGCAATTAGTACAATATCTTGGCTAGTTAGTATCAGGTGACTAGCCATGAAAGCCTGGAAGACATTTGGAATCCAATTTGCTATAGAGAGATATTTGCAGCGTCTCTGGAGTTAGCATTAAAATTAGAAATAATTATATTCTTCTATTATTTTACAAACTTCATTGGTGCATGGTTTTATCAGGTGTTGGTGCAAGGCCAAGAGGAACTAGAAAGAAGCAGGAATGAATACTTCTATTTCAATGGATTTGTGATGGACAAAAAGTCTAGCAAGCTGATCACTGCCAAAATGGCCGTGTGACTTAAAAACCATCCCAGCCATCCTAGATGGATTGGTTGCACTGAAGAATACGTATGTCAGGACCCTGAGTGTGGATCCCAGCTTCCAGAAGTTTATCTTTTTGTGTTCAGGGTCAGCTGGCTGATAAGAGCTGTTGTGAAGAAAGTTAGGTATAGTCTCAGCGAGGGCCTGCAACTCCTCCTTTGGGAGCTGATTTTAAGCTGAGACTCTTGCTCTCTCAGTTGATCTGAGCCCAGACCTAAGGACTGCCTTGGACCTGCTTCATCGCTAGGGACCTCCGGTTATCCAGATGGTTGGCTGAACGCAGTGGATTCTTCATCAAGAGAACACCACCCACAGCTTTTGCCTAGATCTCAACTCTCTCATGGAGAGTGAGACCTAAAATTAGGTGGGGATGCTAGTCTCTCTCACTGGTAGAGAAATTATGTTGAACCTGCCTGTTACCTGTTACTACCTTTTGTCTTTTAGCAGTGTGCTGGTTTTGGCTGGGATAGAGTGAGCGAGCAGCTGTGTGGTGCTTAGTTGCTGGCTGGGGTTAAACCATGACGAGCAGGTAGTCTGTAGGAGGGGGAAAAGAGTTTGGTGGGAGTGTTGGATTCTTTCTTTTCCTAGGAAATTTTGCCAAGTCCCCCCATTTTCTCTCCCAAGAGCTGGTGACAGTATAGTCTTACAATGTGGCACAAGAATTGGAAGAGTTATTCAGGAGCTCAGTGCAACCCTACACCTCAAAAAGTGTGGGGGGGATCTCTATTCCACCCCCCCCCCCAAAGACCTAGAAAGACTAAGACTTCTGCAGTATTGCTATGAAATCTACATAATTTGGGGAGCTGTAATGTGAGCTGCCCTTAATTTAGCTTGCATAGGAGACACACAGTAAAAATTGGAAAATACAAATGCTCTTTTTTTTTTTACAAAGAAGGACAGAATGTTGTCTGTTCAATATTCCATGAAAAGCACCATGTGTGTTGTATTAACATAATATCTCGCAGTTATTCCATTCTGAGACATGCTGTCTTAGCTATGGCGTGTGTCTGTAGGTATTAGGCTTAAAGCGTGTTGATTCTGCTTGAAGTTACAAGTTAAGGGTAGACAACTTACAGGTTAAGTACAGATGATTATACAGCTTTTACTGACTTTATAGTATAAAGAAGTAATGCATTTAAAAATCAGCTACACATAAATTTGAAATCACTGATATGATTGCTAGCAGAGCTTCTTGGTTTATGGTTCAGTGAAATCAGGAAAGCATGATGCAGCCATTTGTTAAATCAACTTTATAAAAGACATCAGTGGTTTTGGCATTTGAGAAGCCAGCTTAGCATTCAGTCTGCCACGCTCATAATTTTTGACTAAATTCGTGAGTTGTTAAATTGCTAAAACTGTAACTCTTTTGTTCAACAATTTGTATTGCAAAATTGGTTACGACACAATTCAAATGATGGAGTCAGTAAAGAGCCAGGTAAAATCTGAAATTACTAGAGCAAACTTAAATGCAACCGAGATGAAGTTAAGTGTGAACTCAAACTTTAAACACTGTCTTTTAAGTTGAGACATCTGAAGTTGTTTCACACAGGATTACTTTACTCCTAAATTTTCCCAATTAATTTAATCTCATTGAGACTAAATTATTTAATGATGCTTAAGAAATAGAAATAATTTGAAGTATCTGGCAGATAAGATTCAGTGATCAGAGTTGAGTCTCATCTGGACCCTTGGGTTCTACTCAAGTCTATGGATTTTGTATACAGTAAACCTTCACTTGATTTTTTGTTTGTTTGTTTGTTTCATATTCACTTTCTCAAGACTTTGCCTATTTGTCTCCTTCAGTTCTTAATGATCTTACCTTTTAAATAAATTTGTTGCTTTTTTTTCTTAATAAAACACTACCAATTTCACTTCCTTGATTTTGGTGTTTGCGGATGACAGTGAGGATACGCTGACACACCTTGCCTCAGCAGGGAGTATTTCCTTTGAAATTCTTTAAGAATTTCATAAATCCAACTATAATTAGAAAAAAATCACTGAGCTACACAGTGTTGTTCCATCTGTTGTGAACATACGGGCTATACAAGCTACAAGGACAAAGAAATGACATATATAATGGAAAAGTCATGATTTAATGACGAAAACTGTCTAACATAGGAATTGTAGTCAAGCAATATAGTTCTCATTTTTCTGCTGCGTGTCTTCTGTCATCATTTGATCTGCTGGTCCCTCCCGCCGTTGTGATGTAGCCTGGTTTTGTCTGCAGTCGATGCCTGCCATCTCTTACGGAGATCTTCTGCCCCCATCAGATACTGGTGCAAACAGTACAAGGCTGCATCGAGTGCCTCCCTCCTTCCCCATTGCCCAGGCGTTTGGCTTTACCGCTGTCGTTGGTAGCAGAAATTCCTGCTCTGCTTTCCTTTTTTTCTTTATTTTCCTCCCCAATGTTCAGATTTCTGTCACATAGAAAAAGTAATGGGCATTTCGTTCTCTTCGAATGATTTGTTGTTGCACTCTGGTATGTTGAAATCGGTGGCAATGTGTTCTGTTAGTAAGACGGCGTGCTGTAGCTACTACATAATGCTGCACAGTGTCTGTGGCTATTAAGTCTAAGATTTGCCTGTGACTGCAGAAGATTTTTGCTACATGTAGATGTAGGAAGTCAGCATACTTGGATTGCTGAGAAATTAGCATTCAGTTATATTTTATTAGAGGCTTGTAAAAGCCTTTGTGGGCTGCTGTGAAATTGTCAGTGATTCTTATTGGAATGGCAGGAACTTCACCTGTTGCAAGTGTGTTTCTGAAACATGGATGAGCAGGAACCCACATGCTTCTGTCTAGAGTTTACTACTGAAGCTTAAGACCTGTTGACCACATCCAGACTACTTCCATATCTTCCATTTTTTGTGGAGTCAAGCCCTGAGCTTCATCCTTCTGCGTGAGTGATTTAAGTTTATGCTCTACTCTGCCTACGTAAATGCTGTTCTGAGCTTAACTGATGTTTGTCATTTGCTTGCTTGCCCAGTTGGTCCTGCTGGAAACGGTTACACTTGCCTTTAACTCTAGGTGCTCTGAGATACAGTTTGGAAAAGAAAAAAACCCTTTATCAACATGGCCATGTTGGTGAGGTAAGTTGCAAAAGTGAAAATGAAATTTTGTAATTATATTTCCTGGTATAACTGAGAAACTCAGGCCACACTGGCATGGGGCAACTGTGAAAGGCCAGGAGTCCTTAGGCCAGGAAAGAGCTGAAGCAGATCTTGGAACCTGCGTTCTCCAGCCTGCTCTTCAGAGTCCCCTTGTGGGGAAGGAGTTTCTCATGCCTGCTTGATGTGCACAAGTAGTGCTTGCAAGTTCTTACCAGGAAAAGAGGGTAAACAGATGTGGCACTGATATTTTCTGGTTTCACTGCTATTCTGTCTTTGACTCTTTAAATTTCTGAAAGCCCTGATCTACTACCACGGTCCTATCCTATCACCATTTTTTAAAATTTTTTTTTTTTCCTGGTGTCTTTGTTCCAACTATATTAGCCAGACTGAAGTCTTCTTTCTTCATGTGCTGGCCACAATTTTATAATTTATAGTGCATTTCTAAAACTCTAAAAATACGTAGTCAATGTCTGTCTTTCACTTCTGATCCAGAGTTTTTGGCGTGCCACAAATTTCTCATTAGGCTTCATTCTTCCTTTTCCAGGAGCTTCCTCTTTCTCCAGCCTGCTTATTTCATGTGACGGGGTCAGTTTTCAGCTCTCTCCTGATTAGATACACCTACACTTTTCTTTTCGTGCTTATAACCCTGTTACACCCCCCCACACACCCCTAAACACACTACCAGGAAGCTTAGGAGGTTAATCTCCTCAAAATGTGTGTCATTAACCCAAGAGGGTTTTTTGTTTGGTTTGTAGTTTGGGGTTTTTTTTTTCCCCTCCCTGTGTTTTATGTGTGGATGCTGCAAAGTTTGGGAGGCAAGAGTCTTGATTTCTTGTTTGTTCTGCAAAGCTCCTCGAACAAGGTTGGGGCTCGGCGAGGTAGCGAGTTCCCTGCGTGACTGGGTCAGGCTGAAGCGTTTAGTGCATTGTCACTGCTGCTTACAAAGGCAGTAGAGCTACCTGCTTAGTGTGGTGATAACAATTTCAAGGAGGTTCTCTTACCATACAAACAAAAGCATGGTAAAATCCTCTTCTGTATCTTTACAGCACTAGTTTATGTGAAGAACAGGGTTAAGTCTGGGGCAGCTGTCAGAGTTTATCAAGGGGTGGGATAGTCTCTTTCAGGTAAATGTCCAAAACTGTGGTACTATTTTAACTTTGCTTGTAATTAGGTTGATGTTGTAAGTGTTAAGTCACGTTTGTATGGTTCTCCAAAATAATGAGTACTGGACGAGCCTGATTCTGTGTGGTGCTGAGATCCTCTGGTCCCAGTGGGAATTAAGGACATTGGGTACTTTGTGGTGTAATGGAGAGTAAATTCATAATAATCCTCTGCACACAAAATATTTTTAGTTCACAGTATTGTTCCTTTCTTGGTTCTGTCAATTTGTTGTTGAAATAGAAGGGCAAAATGTTATCCCAAAGCCACAGATTGGATTTGTTCTAACACCTCATTTACATACATTTGCATGTGTAATAATCCTGCTGCATGTTGTCAGGCTTTGTATAGAAACTGGGAAATGAGATTGTCATAGCATGGAAAATAATATAATAATTAAGTCTTACTGAGATGCTTCACTTGGTCTTGTATTTCAAGCAGTCCAAATTTAAATATTTTTGCATAAATCTTTTCTTGTAGAGGCAGCCCACTGAGCTGAGAAAGCAGGATTGTGGTGGTTTGAAAATGTTTGAGCCTGCATGGGTCTCATTTTGGCTTACTGTACTTTCAGAGCTTTTTGTGAGGTAATGAGCTACATGTGAAGACATGGACAACCAGAACAATACTCAGGTTCCAGAGATACAAAAGTAGTGGTACTTTGGTGAGAAATTGTGTCCGCACAAACTGTTATCAGTGCCATGATGGTAATGACAGTGCCCAAGCACTGCATTGCATTGCAACCAGTGCCTCTGAAGTTAGTTCTGGTGATGGTTTACCTGAAGGCTGATGTTTGCTTTCACAGACAGGGATTTCGGAATGACGTCCTGCTCCCTTCCCTGCTGGCAGGAAAATGTGTGGAGTAATCAATCAACAAAAAAGGCAAGTGTTTCCCTGAAGTCTTACCATAATTTTAGTAGAAACAAAAATGCTTCAGGCACTTTCAGGCAGTAACTACGCCTGCAGTTCTGAGTGGCCACCTTGCAAAAGGTGCAGTGCGATGACCTGGGTATGTCTTTCCCTTGGGACAGGGGAGCAGTGCTTGATGCATCCAGTTCATCTGCCTCCCTGCCCCATGGTGAGTTGTTGCATCCTCCTGTTTGACATTTCAAACATTATTGGCATGCTCTATCTTGATATTATATATACTTTAACCAGTCATTTCCTTTAGGTTAGATGAGCAACGTGCAGAGCAGAAGTTTGGCAAACAGTCAGTAGGTGATCAAAAAGGTAACAGTGGGATATGGGAGGAATAGAGTCAGGATGACTTCAAAGAAACAAAACCATTAAGAGAGTTAAAGTAATGGAACAGAAGAACGGAGGAGATCACACTCTCTTTAATCGAAAGAAGAGTAAAAGATCTGTCTGCTTCCGCTAGAAGGACTGGCATTTGCATAGACTTCCGTGCTGGAATAATGAAGCCTTCTGACATTGTATTTTTTCCGTAAAACCCTAACAAAATCAATCTTATTGAAATACAAATAATTACAAATGTGCAACACTTTTTTTAACACTGAGATCCTTATATGGTTTGCTGTCATCTGGACTTAACATGCCAAGCATTGGTGTTAGAGCAAGGTGTTACTGAGGTCAGTTTATTCATTCAGGGTTTCTGTACAGTGAATTGTTTTGGAATATTTGGTGGAAGCCCTTGTCTGACACCTTCTGGTACTGCTAAGAAGGCAGACCAACCTGAATTAATTTAGTATCACATTGTTTAGTGAATTTGCAGCATTTTGCCTCCATAGGTCCACATATTTCCAGGTTGCCATTTGCTTGCTTCAGGGTTACAGGAATGATAGGAAAAAGGATTTGCTGTCCTGCAGCAAGATCCCCGTAGGGCAGCTTTCCAAGGCCCCACTCCACTTCTGCGTCCTGATGGGACTTCCTGTGTCCTCATCCTCTTTTCAGTTTTGATGGTCAGTTTTCATAAATACTTCAAATGTCTTTGGAATTTGGTTAATGCTTAAATCTATACTCTGTTACTGTCCACATTTTGAAAAATGACTAAATGTGCTTCTGGAATTACAGTTTCCAGTCTTTAGTTTGCAGACTCTTCAGCATTTTGCTTTCGTGATGTTGACCCCATGAGTATCAAAAACATACTAACAGTAAGCTTGCTTTTCTTAGTTATTTCTAATGACTCTTTTCTAATAGTCACACTGGTTTAGAAACTACATATTAAAATAAACAAGGTGGCATATTCCACTGCGCCATCCTTTCAGCAGGTGTAGCAGAGTTGTGGAAGAATGAACAGTTTCCCCCCAACTGTAAATAGTTGTCTTCTGGCAAATAATTTACTGCTTTAACATTTTTCACAAGTTCTTTTGTCCTAAACACCACACAACACACCTGGGACAACCACCTGTGAAAAGACAAAAGATCGAGTTTTTTGTGGCAATAAAACCATGTGGAAAGTCTACTGTGGCTACAAACAGTATGTCTTATATCTATAAAAGATCACTTGGGCTTTAACCCATTTCCCAAAAGAACAAGCAATCTTAACAGCATGCTGTAATGTTTGCTGTTCCATTCAATTTATGTAGGTAGTAAACATTTTTGAAATTGAGTAAAACATTTTGTAGCTTTGGCTGTAAAGGACTGTTTTTATATTGAAAATATTTCTCATATAAATAGATCAGGTTAGTCACAAGCCTTTCTGGAAATTATATATATGATTTTACTTCTAGTACCTGCAGCTGAGTCATGTTGAAACAGCACTAATCTTGCAGAGTTACTGTGAAGGGAAAGCTTTTACTCGTTTGGGAGGGTAAGGTGGGAGTTACCTGTATCCTGACAGCAAGGCATACAAGAACCTGGATGGATTGGTGTATGAGGAGCATTTCAGGACAACGGTAATTTAGTCTCTTGCTTAAAACTGGTGCTGCAAGCATCTGGAGCTACTGATCTGGGCTTCCAGCAGATCTGAATGGGCAGCTGTGTGCTACATGAAGTGTGACTAACGCAGATCCAGCCCCTTTGACAATGAATGCTGTTCTCCTCCCCCAGCAGAAAAGCACAACCCAAGGTTGATGCTTTGTAGGGGGATAGGGTTGCATTGTTTGCATCTTGCAACAAGGTAAGATACTGGCAGGTCACTATAATAGCTTAATTGCAAATTGAGATAGGTTAGGAGTAGGCTGAGGATTGTTTCACAAGCTCAGAAATTAATCTTCAGTTGCTTAATTGCTCTGAAAGACCATGCTGTACCAGGCGCTGCTTTTCCCTGGCTGGTAACAGTGACCTTTGTGAAACACAAGAATGGCATTTAAGTCTTGTTTATGGGCAAAGAGGACACACATTATATATAAGAAGAGACAAGAATTTAATTTTGCTGTAATTGAAATCCTAAGGGTCTAGTCGTTATTAGTCCAGATCTGTTACAGAAAAATAAAGTAATAATAATGCTGTTAAAATCGTTATACACACACTTCTTAGTTTATAACCCTTTTCCTTGGGTTATGCTCACCCTTCCAATGCTCCTCTGGGTCCTACAGTTGGCGATTTCATTCTGGTTAGGGTGGAGGTGTGTGGGTATTACAGCAGGTTGTCAACATCTGGAGCCCTTCACTGGGAGGAATTCAGTGTTTGGGTTGATGGTTTCTTCTTCCTCACCCTAGGATATACTTGGGATATTTTTTTTATGTGTTTGCAAACACACATTTAGACCTTTCTCTTTATTTGTCTGCAGCTCCATGTGCATCCAAATTTACTATGTATGGTGCCTTTTCTGCATATCACTATTGTTTCTTTGTTACCTCTTCCCATTCCGAAGCCCTAAACCAGCTTTGTGCAGCTCCACATGACATTTCTTTAACTGACCATTGGCAAGCTGGTTACAGCTGTGAGGTTTCCAGTACCTGGTCTGTGCCCCATCTCTTACAAACTTGCACTCCTCTGTGTTGCATCCTAGATCTCCACTTGTCGCGGCCTCTCCTGTTGTGATAGCGGCCTGTAATTCATTATGCTGCATCAGTTCTATGGAGCTATAAGTATCTCGTTCCATGTAGAAAAACTGCTTGCTACTGCTATCTATATAAAACTATGGTTGTACGTGATGATGATAAACACAAGTGAGGCAGATTAGCCATAGACATCTGGTCAGCTGGAGAAATCGCTGTCACAGCTGAACGAATGAAACAAAGCTGCAAGCAGGTGAAGAAAAGTTCTGACAGAGCAAGCCTCAGTCCTGAGGCATTACAAATTTGGCACGAAGCCTGCAGCGTGTTATAGCGATGGAATACTGTGTTACAGGGCTACACACTGACTGTGGGAGCTCTAAAACTCTTTTTCGTGTAACTGTTAATTATCTGAACACTGCTTATGTTAAGAAAAAAAATAAAGGTTAGTAAGACTTTATGTAATATTTACTATTGTTGCAATGCATAACTGAATCCAGTCCCAGACAATGTATTATTATCATATAATTTAAACTTCATCTCAGAGGAACAAAAAATTCTAGAAATCTGTTAGTACATCTGTCCATCTGCAAGTGTATGAGTGTTATCTATGATTGTTGTCTTTAATTTTGGAAAGTGGCAGCTATTTCTAGTTTTCTTCTCTTTTTTTTTTTTTTTTTCTCTTCCAGAATTCAGTTCTATGGAGGAGAATAGTAGATCATCTGAGAGTTTTAAAGATTCCTTTCAAACCTGTTTTTTGCAACTTTTCTGCTGAGCATGCTTTTAACTTGAAAGTTTTCTAATCCAGCTGGGTTTTTTTCCTTTTCATTTTCAACTTGCAGTACTTTTCTCTGTATCTGATTTTGGAAAGATAATTTTTTTCAGCTGAGAATTGTAGGCGTGATTCTTCTGCACAGTTCTTTTTCTAAAGGCCCACAGACACTCTTAGGTCAGGGAGACTTTGCTTCCCCCAGTGCTCTAGAAGCCTGCATCCACAGGTATCAGGGAAGGTCTTTGCTCTTGACAGGTCAGGGCACAAAAATAAGGAGGAGCGCTCTCTGCAAAGGATGTTTATGCATCCGGAAATCTAGTGGCACTGTAATTATAGATTTTGATAAGTATGCATGTTGTAGTGTAGCTTAGTGGGGTTTTTTGAATCAGTACAGGTCCTTGTGACTGACTGACAGTAAGTGAAACATTAACTTTCCATCATAAGCTTGCTCCTTAGATTCAGCGTGGTGAACACCTTTTTCTGCCCAAGCTACTTTATCTTCCAGAGTAACAGGGAAACACTGTTTTTGATATAATTATGTAACACTTTGAAAGCTTTTTGCTGCAGTACTGTGTATTAGTGAATAATAGTAAATGCTGTAGAATGGGAAGAATTATTCATTATGGTTAAGGGAGCATCAGTAGATACCACCAGATGTGGAATTAAGAGGGTATTTTCTGACACCACAACATGAAATGGCCCAAGACAATAGAAAATGTAATGTAGGTAAATAATCCCCACTGGCTAGAGAGTAGCTAGAATGACTTAATAGGCATTGTGCATCTTCAAACTCCCTGTATTACGATACTGTGTTTTTTAGCTGAGAGCGCATGCTGTTTGAGGTTTCCTCTTTCTCCACAAATGGCTGGTTAAGTGGTTGCTCAATTACAAAGCTGAAAATTTAAACTTCTACAGGCAGTGCTGTTAAAACTCAGCCATACATCTTTTGCTGACATTGTTCAGAGTCCTGATGAAGCAAGCTGTGGGGATATGTATGTGCTATAACTGGTAGCAGAGTTACTGGAGCTGTGTAGCCAATATTTTTGTCAGGTTCACATCTTCAAGATTAGAATACCATCCAAAATCATCCCCAAATCTCCCTTAGGATGGGAGTCAATGTCAATAAAATGGTGATTTGAGCAATTAGGAAATGCGCTGAACCAACTTTATCCACATTATCGATAATTCTGGTGATGTCACCAGGGTTAGATAGTGCTTTTTTTGCCTCTTGTTCACTGTAGCCGCACTGTATGTGATAGTCATTGTGCTAATATCAAATTCCATGGCAAGTCAAAAAAACTTTAAGTCATTTCTAATTGTAGGATTGATGTGATATGTATGTATCTTACTTATAATAATTTTTGCAAAGTTGTCATGAGTGCTTTCTGAAGCTTCCTGAAACTGCTGTTCTGCAGTAATTCTAACTGTAACTTAGCTGGAAGTTAATGTTAAAATAATAAAACTTTGGCAATTCCCTTGCAGTAGTCCTTACACCTCCATTTGCTATTTTTTGAATGAAAAAGAAGTGGGCGGTGGAGAGGAGAGGTGTCGGTGGTATCATAACATTTCTGCCAGGCCGCTCATGGCAAGGAGGGCTTGTGGCATCGCTGTTTGTGTTTATATGCCTTGTGCAGTTTGCAGCCAGAGATCCTAAATAAAAGAACTTACCCAATCTCTTGGTTCCACAATGTGCAGGAAGGAAGGATATTTTACTGAGGTATGTTAAAATATTTTACAGAGTCTTTACTGATGAAAAGTGGAGAGTAGCCGTACTCAGGCAGCAAACAGGTGCTAGCCAGAAACAGAAATATGGCCCCTGGTAAAACTTTTTTCTTTTAACTTGAAGTAATTTTTACTTCCAGTTTATAAAAAGTATATCTGAGCAGTGCTGTGTACACGTCCCACTTTCTGCCAGCGTTGAGTGTATGCAGGACAGGTGAGTCTTACCCAAGTGAGACCACTTAAAATAAAGCCGACAAGGAAGCCTGCATTAGCGGGGTTTGGTACTTTGTGCGAAGCGAAGACGTGCTAACGGCAGCAGCAGCCCCTCTCAGCCTGAAAGGCAAGACGGTGGGGTAAGGGAAGCGGGTTTCTGTTTTCCACTCCATCATTAACTTTATTTGCGGACTTGGTTATTTCTGTGTTGCTGTTTGAGATTTTCTTAACGGGGACGACGTCTTCTGTATATGAGTGTGTCGTTGATCTTTAAACGTGCAGGACTTTGGTAGGAAAAGGTACTGAGGTGGTTAGGTGGGGGTGCAGTGGTGACGGCCACCCATCGGTGCCTCTTCACCTTTGTGCATCCTCGGTCGCCCTGCGGCCCGCGCAATGGTGGCGACTTGAAAACCAAGGCAGACGAAGCCAGAGCTGCTCGTAAGGCGCCCTCGGTTTCCGTGCAGAGCCTTTTCGTGGCAGCAACGCTTCAGTCAACAGAGGGAGCTGTGACTATTCTGAAAGTGCTCGCAGAAACAGTTCGCTTCGTCTGTCCTGAAAACGGAGTGAGTGGTTGGAGCCGCCAAGTTGGCCTTTGGAGATAGCGCTTGTCCACCCGGTAGCTGAGAGAGAATTATCTTAACGCAACAGCGAAAGCAAGTGTGTTCTGGAAAATACAAGTGACTATGAAAGTAGTTTAATTTAAATAACCCAGAAGAGAAATATTTAAACACTTTTCTTGAATGTAATTTTGTTTTCCTAAAGCAGCTTAAACCCTGTCATATGCAGAAAACTGTAGGCTGATAGTAACAAATTTAGAATGTATAGGTATCTTTATTTCATATGTATTTCAAAGTCAAATAAAATATTTTTAAACTGAAAGGGTTGATCCTGAGAATGTGTATGCTTGAATACATGCAATTTTTATCTTCCAAACTTTCTGCAGTAAGAAAATTTCTCTACTCTTGCTTATTCTAACAGGTCCTTCTGTAAAAAGATATCAGTAAGACATCTACCTATTAGTTTAAATTTGTAAAGTATTGATTTGACTTTCCTATATATATTTCTGTTAACCTTATATAATGCTAAAAAAATAATTAACCTGCTGAAAACTGTGAATTTGATGTACAAGTAAAACGCTGTAGCTCTTAAAAACTTCAATTCTTGCTGAGCATTTTTAAAAAGAAAAGTGGTTGCGAGAAATCTTATGCTAAAAATAATTCTAATTGCGTTTTGTGTTCTCATGAAAGGATATCAGGCAGAGGCACTAATTCATTAGGTAAAGTTAATTTTAAATTTGAAAATAAAATTTAGTGGCTTTTACTAAAATCTGTGTTTTCTCCATCCTGAATGTGGTAACAAAATAAATAGTTCTTGTTTGGAGAACAGGCTTGGGGTTTAGGAGAGAGACTGTGGAGAAATAAGAATTGTATATGGTAAGCTGCTGTTTTCATGGAAAGCATCAGTGAAGTTCCAACACTGCTGACTTACTTGTAGACTTATGTCCAAGATCATAGTAATGTCCCCTCTGAAATGGTTTAGACATTATAAACAGGATGGTATCAGCTGCTGGTGGGGATGTGTGCCACTGGCCCCGCATGAGCCACGCAGACCAGGAGGGTAGAGCTGCGTGTAAAGCATCACGGGTGCTGCAGGCGCCCGTCTCTTACGTGCATGGGTTTACAGTTGGGCACGTAAGTACTGGTAGGTTGTTTTGCTGAACATCCTCCCTGGGAGGAAGAGGTGTTGCTCTCTTGAGAAGCAGTACAGCGAAGAGGAGTGCAGAGGAAGGGCAGGCAGCTGTTTCAGTTGTGGACAATTCTTCCCACCTGGGGAATGCGAGTGCCTTGTTTTCATTTGGCTATAGGTTGCAGAGGGCAGTGAATTAGCCCTGGGAAAGCCAGTGACAAAACTGTCAGTGAAAGGTGGGTTGCTCCTGTCACTGATCCAACTGTTGAATGGGGGAGATTGCTGTTCTTTTCAAGAAATAGTATTGATTGATAAGTGGCATGGATGCTTGAGTAGGTTTGTTGAACTGATAAAAACTGTAACCAAAGATTTTTTTTTTTTTTTAAGAAAAAAAATATCTGGCAATGCACACAGACAGAGGTGCCGATGTGTGCAGGAGACTGTTGGGCATTGTGTTGCCATCGGGAAGAGCCATTGTACAGTACAGCCCTGCGCTGCAGAAGGCTGATTTGCACAGAGCCTCGTCAGAGCCCTCTGAAAGGACCTGAACGTGCCAGCTCCTTTACAGAAGCAGCATTTGATCACTTGAGTTTATCAGCATTTGGTCGCTTTAGGGTGTTTTCTCAATCTGACTGGAATCTTTCTGTTGTTCTTACCATTATTAAAAATCTCAAACAGCTAAATGGTTGCTGGATAAGATTGTCTTGACTGCTTCTTGTCATTAAGTCACGTGTTTTCTGCTGACAGTCAGAAGCATTCATGCTGCTGACCTGACCAAGGTTGGGGTTTTTTTTGTTTTGGTTTGGTTATGTTTTTTTGTTTGTTTTTTTTTTTTTTAACATTCTCCTTAGCTAAGTTCCACTTGCAGTGTTTATCACAAGAGGAGCAAATTGAGTTTTTGGCCTAACTGTGTAGGGGTGCTGCTCTGAATAGAACAACGGAGGCATTTCACTGCAGAGGTGGCTACACTTTACAGCGTGTGCATCAATTCACATAAAAGCGATGTGACTGAGTATTAGCTGGCAGCAGTTTCTCTTGTAGTCCTGTTGTCTGTGGAATGTGCCACTCGTTTGGTTACAAGCCTTGCCTGTGTGGGGACAAGTTCCCAGAACCACAGATGTACAGTGGGGTAATTCCCAACCGGTAGCACCGTGTGGAGCCTTCCATTAAGTTAAGGCAGTGCTGCAGTCGGGGTCCCTGCCTTTGTTTCTGCTAGGGTTGATTACATAGCACATGCTTTTACTAGACTTGTTGGCAAAGTTGTTAATAAGCCCCTATATTCTACTGCAAGCATTTTGGACTTGTGTAAACTAGAAGAGAGTACACCCTCTTGCACAAACGTTAATTGCATCTTCTTTGTTTAACATAGATGTGCTGCTACTAAAAATTTACTGTTTCAACAGTAAACTAAGCAGATGATTGTAACAGCTCCCATAATTTTATTTAAAAGAAAAAAAGGGGGGGAGGTCAGGGAGAAAATTTTGCTTTCTTCAGGAGGCTTCTTGAAGTTTTAAAACCATAAAGACAATAACTTGGGTGGAAATAGATTAAAACTATGGAAGTCTCTTGTGTGGATATTATGTTGATAAATTATGCTGGAGTGTCTGTACATGTAGCATAAATATAAAATATTTCCTGATTTTTTTTTTGCACCCTTCCCTTTAATTTATACAATATACTGTGTTTGTTGTTTATAACTGCATTTTATACCAGTTTGCATGTAGAAAGCTTTCTGTTACTTCTACTTTTACTTTTCAATACTTGCTAAATATTCAGATGTAATTGAGTGTCTATATATTACACATCTATGTATAGTTATGCATCTGTATATAATTTAATGCCATTGCCTCTAGGAATTCTGATGCAGTAAGCTATTTAGAATATCTCTTCAGAAGTTTGGTATGTCCGAATCTTTCACATTACTTCTTTAGTCTGTGGCTTTAGAAGTACTGTGTGTTACAGGCAGCTTTGGAAGTGTTAGCGCGATGGGAGATTATTTTGAATGGTTAAAGTGTTTTATGTTTCTGAATAGAGAGAGAAGAATTCACCAATTAATCTATTACACAGGAATGAATTGCTGTAGGAAGGTAATACTAGGAAAAAAAGAGTTACGATAGCCCAGAGAAAGGGGACTGAGGAAAAAAGATGCATGTGTCCTTGTGTAAGAGTAGGAGCCATTCATTAACAATGCAGATCAGTTTGGAAATGCTGAGTGTGAGGCCTCGGCTACAGAGGCAAAGGAGAATGTTGCTGTCATCAGTTTTGCTAATCTACCAGTTCCATCTCAGTCTGATGCAGACTAAATTTCAGCCAGCTGGCTCCTTTCCCTTATCTATATCTGTGTCTCACCCAGACTCTGAGCCATGTGGCCTGATGGGGAAAAGAGATCTAGGTGTCCATGGATGAACTGAGGTACTGCGTGTCCGAAACGTTAGACGCAGGAGGTACCGGGTGGTCCTTGGGACTTTTGGCACCGACCCCTGAGTGGGAGCATGATTATCCAGAGCCGCCTGTATCCGTCAGACAGCGTGGAAACAGGAAAGTTTAGATGCAGCTGATAAAATGGCAGGATGGACCGGCCTTCCCTGGCTGCCCTTGTTCCAGTGGTTTTTTCTGACACGGTCCTGGTGGGAGTTTGTCTCTTACGCTGTTTGACTGCACTCCTTTCACCAGCTGTCCAACTGGTTATTGGGTTCCCAAATGAAATACAGAAATCCTAGGTGTATCTTTGAACACGCAAAAAAGACCAGGAGATGATGGAGAGGGAGTTATTTGGAGAAGCTATTTTCAGCCCTGGGAGGATGTTGTCACAGGAATGCTGACAAGCCTGGTGGTCTCAACAGCAGTAAGTATGGCAGCCTTCCAGACACAGAGGCTGTTCAAAATGGTATGGATTTCCTGCGGTAGGAATTGAATGGTATGCACAAGGCTTCTGAATATAGTCAAAACTGCAGAACGAGAAGTACTGATTCAGTTCAGAGAGGAGAATGATGCAGCTGCTAGATGCAGAATCCCCTGAGCATCTGGTATGTGCTCTGCCAGCATGAGGACGTTTTTCTGGTGTCTCAGTCCCATCAGTTTCCTTCGCTGTCAGCTCTATGGTCATTATAAAATTGAGGGCTGGTAACTGGGTAATGTACTGTCTATGTATTTCCAAGAAAAGTGAGCATTTTGAAAAGGAGTCCAGGTTCTGGCAGGGAACACTTCCTCTGTACAGAACATATTTCTGCATTTTGAAACCTCTGAGTTACCACTGACAGAGCAGAATGCTACCAAATAGTGCTCTCTTACCACAGCTGGGGTTTAAACACCTCTGTTCAATCTTCTCGTAACTTTCCCATCAAGTTCTATTTAGGGAACCACACTGACCCTTCTCATAACCCTTCATGGCCCAGCTGCAAATGTCTCTTCTATCTCTAGCCTCCAAGTCATTTGATGACTTTAAAAATAGGCTGAAAATGTTTTTCTTTAACAAGGCAAATATTCTGGCCTAAGGCACCTTCATTTTTCTAGAAGACTATGCAACCATGCATGGCAGCAAAGTGTACTTTCCCGGTGCATAGCATAGGGAGTAATTTTGTATGGAGTCAGTGCACAACTGACTCTTAACAGCTGGGTGTACGCCATAGCCATAGTATGCCACGGGATCCAGGTCCCTTGATTTGTCATAGCTGGAACATGCCACGGGAACCTTTTGGCCGTTGTGCCAGGGCTTCCTTCGCATTAAAACAAAGGTCTGGGGAGAATGCTGGGACAGAGTTAATTTTCTTCCTAGTAGCTGGTACAGTGCTGTGTTTTGGATTTAGGATGAGAATAACATTGATGACACACTGATGTTCTAGTTGTTGCTAAGCAGCGCTTATCCTAAGTTAAGGATTTTTTCAGTTTCCCATGCTCTGCCAGCAAGCAGGTGTAGAAGAAGCTGGGAGGGAGAACAGCCAGGACAGCTGACCCAAACTAGCCAAAGGGATATTCCATACCATAGAACGTCATGATCACTATATAAACTGGGGGGAGTTGGGCAGGAGGGGGGCCGATTGCTGCTCAGGGACTGGCTGGGCATTGGCCGGCAAGTGGTGAGCAATTGCATTGTGCATCANGTTCTTATCTCAACGCATGAGTTTTACTTTTTTTCCTGGTTCTCCTCCCCATCTCCCTCGCGTTGGGGTTGGGGGCGGGGAGTGAGCAAAAGGCTGCATGGTGCTTAGTTGCTGGCTGGGGTTAAACCACAACAGCTGGATAATCCAGCCTTGAGACTGGATTCAAAACTCAGCTATGGAGTCAAAACTCAGCTGGGACATGCTCTGGTCCCAAGAGTTGGAAGCTGTTCCTGATTCCAGTAGTTTTGCTCAGAGACTCGTGTTATTCAGAAAATATTTTCTGTGTAAGTCCATGTACTGAAGTATCAACGCTATAGCCATTTAAATGTAATGCAAAAAGGAGTCATCCCTTTGGGTTCATATTGCAATTCTGTGTCTGTGTTTGAGTTGTATCGTAAAAATTGTACGTGATGTATACGTTCTCAGAGTGAATACTGAGGATGCAGACAAACGTTATTCAAGTATGTGGGCCCCCAGTCGTTTAATAGCGGATTGATGAATTTGCAGAAAGGAAACAAAAGCTTGTAGTTTTGGAGGTGTTCAGCATCAAACCAGTCATTTCCTGACGTCAGCAGCTGTTCTGAAGCAGGTGGAACCTACTTTGCAGTGTGGGGTACATCATCAGTCTTAAGCTTGACATACAGTTAAGTTCAGATCTTGCCTGTTTGCCTTCTCTGTTAGCCCAAACATCTACTGAGAGTTGAGTATGTGGCACTGCTCAGGATGTCGTGTTCTGCTTTCGCTCAGATGAACAATCTCCCTATCTTGTTGTGAGCATACAGGTCAAGTTGCTTGTCTGGTGGTAGTCATCCAGTGCCTTTCTGTAGTTTTCCACTATAAGCCCAGAAAACTTCCAGTACTTTCCTGTGAAAGAATACTACAGTGGATCTGTTCACTGCAGCGTACGATGCTGAGATAGATGCCATTAGGTCGTAGCTGTACACAGCATATGTGATGCCCTAGTCAAATGTGTGTGCATTTGTATCACAGGTACCCGGGCTCCAGTTAGACTAAGTCTGTATCATGCAGACTGAGTCTGCAACAGTGATGCAGTTGTGAATTTTTTTCAAATTTTATTTTATTCTTGTAATATCAAATCCTTTTAAATTTCCTGCTGCTTTAAAGTTTCATGATGTGCCCAACATGTGAATGGAAACACAGCAAATCACTGCCTGATGCTTTGATTTTATTTGCCTTTTTAAGGCTAAAAGTAACCACATATTCATTAAAGTAACTTTCTTGTGGCCGAGCATGAAAACATACTGGTTTGCACTGGTCTGCAAAATACAGATTACAGATGTAGTCAGGACAGAGAAATACTGCAATTACAAGTTAGCACTATGCTCACAGAGCAGTCAGATAGCGGTTCTGGTGGTGGTGCAGAATGCGCTTTGTGGGTTAAGTAGTAATAGTCAGTTGTGAGTACTTCTGCCATCCAAAAAGCAGACTTTTTGATCTAATGCCATGTTCTTTGAGTTGTGTAATGACAGCCTATTTAAGGTTTAAGTTTTACTAGTAAATCAGGCTGTGCAGCTGGCACTGAATAACTGCTGCTGTTGTAGATGATTGGAGCAAATGAGCTGAATGCTGTTTGAGCAGTAAGCTTTTGTTTAATTAGACTTTGGAATATGAAATCTTTCATGGCGGGTGGTTAGCTTAATCTCTGCCGTCCAACAACATCATCCATACTGGTGACATGTCTTCTTTGGATGTTCTAAGTCAAATAACATATATACGGGGAGGAGTAATTTATGTGGCTTTAAAACTGACACGGAAAAAAGAACATAGAAGCAATCATGTAGAGGAAAAGTTTTTATATTCATATGAACAAATTCTGGTTTTCCATAGTGAAAAATAGTTGTCTACACATTAGGGGCAAAGTGTGCCTGTAACTTTGTCTCCAGCTTGAAAGGAATTTCTGAATAGCATTTCAAATTCACTGAGGTGTGAGGGGTTTTTTTTGTTTATTTCGAGTAATTGCTTCTGAAAAACTGGAATTGAAGTCTTTATCTGTCATGTTAAAATGTCAATCTAGTATTAAAGCAACTCCACGGTGTCTATGGCCAGTATTGTGAGTACTGGGCAAAAAAGAAGGCACAACGTTTTTTGCATCCTCTGCAAGAGTCTGGCCTCTATCGGTAGTGTTTTAGTACAGACAATGGATTTCTTAGGCTTTTTGTCATTAAGGACTGTCAAACAATGCAAAAACAGAAGACTGTAAGGAAGCATGCATTGTTCCTCTCATCTCTGTACAGAAGACGGCACCACATTGCAGCAGCAAACTAGTGGTGCTGAAAATAAGGCACGTGTGTTTTGCCTTTGAACAGAGGAAGGGCTGTATCAGCTGCTGAGGTGCGGTAGTGCTCGGTGTCCCTTTGTACTGGAAGGCACCAGCAGTGTGAATGAAAAGAACTAGCTGTTAGAAAGGTGATTGTGCCGCTTAGAAATGTGTTTTCTTCCTACAGTGTCCAGGTCTATACCTGCTTTCACCATTTAACAACTCCAATGCAACTTTTTATGCCGCCTTGTCTTCCGTGCCAGGCAGAACTCAGCTGACAGGGTGTTCACCGGACATGAGTCACCTTAGCCATGAAAGTCAAACTTGCTATTGAACCCTGCATGTGAAGGTAACAGGGACTGAGAGTCATGATGATCATCTACTTGCAGAACAAATATGCCTGCAAGTCAGTCACTGAATTCTATTAGTATTAACAAAAATCTAAGACGAAGAGAAGTGCTACAGGAGTTGCGCCTAGTATTTATGAAGCCTGTCTGCCAACTCGAGCCTTTTGCATGGCATGTGATCACTTCTACAAAGGTTTTGTACCTTCTCACGTGGTGACTGAATGGAAGACTAACCTTGCTCTTGAACCTTGGTTGCCCGTGTTACACCAGGATGCACCCTTCTCCACACAGGAGGCTGAAAAATGCATTCTGGGGGGCAAATTTTACAGAAGGGTGCTTTGGATAGGATCTGGTGATCTGAACTCCAAACCCTTTTCTAGTGTGCTACTTCAACACAGACACCAAGTCTGGAAACTGCGTATGTCTTTGCTTAAGTCTTACGCTATTAAACTGTGGAGGTGTGTGTGTAACCATCTTGGGTAGTCGCATGACCTCATTTCTATTGCTCTTTTCTATTGCTTGCTGCGCAGTTCTGTCATCTGTCATATTTAAGTAATAGTCCGTTCATGTCAGCGAATGTCTAGCCTACCTGTTTGCAGTGTCTCAATGATTGCAGTTATTCCAACAATGAACTATGTGCACAGGCCATGGAGCTGAATTCCGGCCTTCCCCTGAATTTGCCCAGTTTTCCATCTGTAAGAGGGGGCTAGTTAGGGGCATTTGAGAATTACGGAGCTGAAAGTGACATTTTACTGGAATTCTCAAACAGTGGCATTTGCAAAGTTTCATGCTTGCTGAGTTCAGGATGATGCTTTGAAACCAGCCTCCCCGCTTCTTTCAAACAGAATTGTAGAAAATCTCTTATCAATTTTCAGGTGTCTCTCTGGATTGCGCCTAAATCCAGATGAAACACATATGCAATGGCTTCTATGCCATTTTTTTCTATTTTGTGCAAGAGGAGGAACGGAGAATGCAGGATGTGTCTTGAAACTTCTTAAATTTATTTATTTTACATAATATGAAATACGAAAGTATTCCTGTAAGGTTTTGTTCTATAGAATTTCATCTCTCTCCAAAGTATCATTATTTTTTGTTCAAATGTACTCGATGTTTTTGTTAAGTATTGCCTTACTGCTTTGGTTGATACTGGTGGGAGAGCTCCTGCCATGAGTGCATTCCAGAAAGGCTCAGGCTGAGGTGAGAATTCTGTGTGGGAGGGTCATGAGGGGTTCATTTTGACATCCAGAGCAGGAGCATGCCGTGGTTCTAAGTTGGAGGATTAGAAAGAAATGAGAGCAAAATCACAGGCAGGGGGCAATTACAAAAGGGCTTGAAAATAAACTCCCAAGAAGTCCAAAATGAAAATGCTGAGACAGGGCTACATGAGAAACTGACTGACTTCCAGAGATTTCGAGCTCCTCGTCGTGTTCTGGGGTTTCGGTTTCCCTCCTCCTTTTATGAACATCCTGGCAGATGCCCGAGCCAATTGATTGAGATCTGGACCTCTGTCTGAATGGCACAAATTGGAAATGCAGATGTCCTCGCTGCTGGTTTCTTGAAACCCCTAAGAGCATTGCTGCAACTATTGTAGCACACTACTGGAGTCCTGTAATCTCCTTTTCTGCGTGAAGACGGTACTGTGGCCGTCGCTCACAAATACCGGAAGGGGAGAAAAAACAATTTAAGGGTTCAAAGGCCACTCTTACCGAGACAGTTGAGGAAATGAAAGCGTGTACCTGAATATTTCACCGTAGATCTTTATGGCATACTTGTGGTGGGAAGAGAGAAGTGTTTTCTTCAAGCCTTGCCTACTGCTGCCGACAGCATCTGTTGTGCCGCTTCCCACAGAAGAATTCAACCTCGCTGTGCTGTAATACGTGAAGGCAACTAGCGTGTGGCCCCGTCGGCGACGCTTTCCCGTCAGTCTTCTCTGAGGCACGCTGTCCGTGCTGCCTCGGCGTTGGGCCTTGTTTCCGCCGGGCCCGGGGCTGGCAGCGGCGGGTGGGCCGGAGCCGCCTGGTTCCGGGTGCCGCGGGTGAAGTTTCTGTTAACAAGCGGCTGGGGGGCCCTGCTGCCGGCCCCGGGAAGCGCGGGGAGGCAAGCCGCGCCCGCCCGGCCTTGCTGCGGTAGCTGCCGCGAGGGCTCTGCCCTTCAGGCGGGAGCCGGGGCACGGCCAGCGGCCCCACCGCCCCGGGCCTCCCTCCCGAGCGCCCTTCGCGGGTCAGAGCGGGACCCGGGGGCGGGCGTCGAGGGAGCCCTTCTCTCCGGCAGGGGGAAAGGCCGCGCCGGTGGCCCCTCGCTGG
>VYZV01025914.1:35766-73983 GCA_013401275.1 Pandion haliaetus | reverse complement strand
TGCAATAAGTTGGTGTCGTTCTTATTTATTTGTGATTATTTTTAGTATCTCTTGATCCTAAAGAAACTGATGTGGCTATTTTTAGGGGGTCTGAAAAAATGATACTTGTGTCTTTTAACAGTTTACCTTGTTCCGTGTCAAGAGCTGTGCCTGCAAGCGGTAGAAGTCTCCACAGGCACTACAGAGTTTAATCTTCCCCTCAAAAGAGACTTGATCTAGTTAGTAATGAACTTCTTATCTAAGCTCTGTTTATATGGGGCAGCCAAAATAGTTTTAAATTAACTCCTTTGGATTACTCTATTTTAATTCTTGTTTATCAAGGTGGGCAGGGTGATCTGGAGAAACGTTTACACTGATTTTTTACTGCAGGGGAGAACTGTTTCCTATTTGTTTTCCCAGTCTTCTCTCCATTTTTGTGTTGTCTGACACAATTGTGTCTTTCACTGAATTAGCTCTGTTTGTGTCAAGCCTACTTTAAACAACTGCCTAGCCTGGATAGCTTCTTAACTTCTTTGTTTTAATTGTAAAAGATGCACAACTTTTACAGTATTATGAACTGAAGAAAAAAATGAGAGCTTGGTCTGCATTTACCAAAGTAAAAAGTGTAGTTGTACAAAGCAGTAATCAGAACGGATTGTGTTTATCTAGGTTTGGATGTAGGATGAGAACTTCATCTCCCTGTCTCCATGCTGCTTTTTGGAATGGGATTGGGAAGTCCCTTTGTGTTTGAGTCTTTGGGGGGTGGGGGTGAAGGAATAGCAAATGGTGTTATAAAGCACCCTGTCATCTATTGGAAGGCAGCGATAGAAAAAGCATGGAATTTTGCTAATATATTTATCAGCCAAAACACAATGACTGCCAGACTGTATAAAATAAAGCAGTACTTTATTAACGGTTCTTGTGCAAAAATCTCGATTCTTTCATGGTTGCTGACTTAGACTTCAAAGTTGGTAAATGTCTGTGTAGGAACTGGAGCACCTGCTCCCAGGATGTATTCACTTCTTGGGTGAGATAGGACATTATTAAATGGTGTGCCTGTGTTATGCAGCTGCAAGGTCAAAATTCCAGTTTCTTACCATATTTAATGGTGGCGGCTTCAAATAGAATGTGACTGTGCAGATTTGAGAGCAACAAACTGAAAAATGCTGCCACCAGTGCGTATAAAACTTGAGCAAAGAAAATGTAGGATTTTGTCGTGCAGGAAGGAAAAAAATGGCTTTGTGATGCAGGGTTTAGCCTCAAATAGCTGGTTTCCCTTTCCAACATGGCTATTTGCACTGCATGGCTTTGATCAAATCCTTTAAGCTCTCCCAGTCTCTGTCTTCCCTCTAGGAATGGGGTTAATGCCTTTCTCGTATTTACATAATGGCTGTCAAATTTTGAAATACTGTTCTGGGGAGAGCTGTATAAGCACTTAACCGTATACTAATTTATGAAATGTTTGCATTTCATAACCCATTTGTATCAGGAATTTCAGAAAGTTTTACACAGACTTATCTTCAAGTGTTACTTTTTATTTCATGTATACCAAATCACTATTTCGTATTTGTGGGTTACTGTTTGGATTCTCTTGTTTGCTAACTTAAATGTCTGTAACGTAAAAATTTGCATCATAAATTATTGCACCTTTACTGTTAAGACTTAAAGGCAAAATACTTGATGGTTTTTTTGTATTGATTCAACAAATGTCTTCCCCAGGCCAAACTCGGATTGTTCACTTTGTTCCCTGCCTCGGCCCCTGCCTCCCCCCCCTCTCCCTGCCAAGTACCCAAAGTGTTTTCCAAGTATTTTGGTTCAAACCACTCTCCATCTTGTACTGTTTGGAAATCCTTGGAGGGCCTGCAATTACTGTCACCCAAGACCTCAAGAAGTGCTGTTGTTGCTGTGCTATGTTGAATTGGGGAATTCCCTCACTCTTGGAGTGATAGTACAAAACTGTATCCAACTTTTGCTCAGCTTGACTTTGTCCAGATGTTTTAGCTGGGTTTATGAAAGGAAAATAATGGAGATAAATTTAACTGTATTTGAGAAAGTTTTTCTAAGTTAAAATGCATACCCTTTCTTTTAAAGGTTCTGCTCTCCCAGAAGAGATTCAGGGGAGCCAAATAGTGCTTTCATACATGGCTGAAGCTTTGACTAGAAAAGGCCAGGTTCAATTTAAAGAAAGAAAATGCCAAAAAAAGTATTTTTTGTGAACTGCGATGATACTCAGTTCATTTAACCAGCATGTTAAATGTTAAAAATTTTGGGCTGGACTGCTTTGCTCTTAAGTACTGTATGGGTTTATTAGCATCTGAACTGTCTCTATGTTGTCACTGATATTTATGGGAGAGGAACTTCAGTGGATTGTGCTGAAATAGCCTGGGAATACTTTTACTTGAGCTACAGAAAGTTCCTGCTAGCCCGCTAGCGGGTGAATGTGCTATTGTGCTTATAGCATCGTCTGCGCTGCTCCTTGTCATTGGTACAGATAAAGCTTTTTCCAGCAGTGCCTTCTCGGCTTCCTCTGGGTCACTCGTCTCTTGCATCACGTTTGGTCTCAGGCAGATAAGACCCAGCACTTGATGGCATACCCCGAGTGGGTTGCTCTTCTTCAGCTGTGTTCGTTACCCGATGTTGATGGATTGTTTCCTTTATTCTTTATGCTGCTGACCTTGTATTTTTGTGGGTATAGGGTCATTAATGGGAGTCTCTATCCACAGATAGAAATTGTTTGGTAAAGATGAATGTGGTATAAAATAACTTTTTTAGCAATCTAAGTTTACTATGAACAAATATGGACTAATATATAATATTAAAGCAATTAACCCTTTAAGACTGTGTTTCTTAAACCGTCACCTAAAGATATTCCTGTGCAGAATCATGATGCTGATGCTTGCTTGGGATTCAAGAACTGTTTGTCTCAGAACAAAAAAGGTAAATAATGGTCTTTGCTAAGTTCTGTGGATTTCCAGAGTGTATTGCTTGAATTGTTCAGGGCTATATCCTTCTTTTTTGTGTGTCTGCCCCTGTTTTGAGGAGGGAAAGTCCCTAAAGAAGCTTGTAATGCAAAATAAAATTAGTCTCTCCTTTCTCCAGTCAGTACAATGGTTGCCCAGGAAGTTAAAAGTAGAGTGACTTGATACTTCTGAGCTCCGAGGCCAGTTGTTGTGTGGCTGTTTCCTGTCTGTGAGTGTTGTTGGTGGAAAAGACGCATTTATTGATAAGATCGACTATTGGAGGTGCTCAGCTCTTAAGAATTCTTTCCCATCTGGAGTAAACTCACTTTTACAGCAGCATGTTTTATTGGTAAACCCTTGCCAAACACCAAGAAATACTAGGCTGTGATAACCAGTTTATCAGGGCACAGCTCTTCTAATACTCAATATTCAAAGGAGAAATTATGTCTAGCAAAGGTATGATGCTGATTCTACCTTTATAGCTAAAATGATCAAAAGGTGAATGCTTCTGTCTGTTTGGCCTACTTGATTTTTATGATTTATAGCTTCAAAAATCCTGGCTATGTTCAGAATGCATCTGTTCACTATTAAAATACATAAAATAATACCTCTCATTGAGTTCTCAGTAAAACTGTTCGTAGAGCTGATATGTAATGTAGCTTGGCTACAGTTAATAGTGGGGGAGAGTCAGAAGTAAGAGGAGGGTTTGGAAATCTGATGCATTTCAACCCTATTCTCATGGTTAATAGAGCAGCAGGCAAACAGTTTTCCTGCGGCTCTTCAAATTCTGCACTGCTCACAGAATTGAAGTAACATCATTGTACCCATGGCGGAGCGAAGCCGGCTGGATGGTTCTATCTAATGGGACCTTCAGAGGTAGAAGGACATATACGTTACCACATCAGCTGCCCAATGGTACGTTACCTTTAGGCTACCTTTAGGCTACCTTTTTCTTGTGGTAGATGTGATGCAGCTCAAAGCATCTTGCTGCTTGGGGGGACTGATAGAATGTTGCTCACCTTTACAACAGACTTTCTGGTGTGCTGGTATACCTCACCATAACTCCTGTGTGGGCACTCCTTTGGGTCAAGTAGGGGACTGGCTTATCACTGTCAGTGCAAGGGCAGTTACTCAGAAATTTCCTGTTGCTTCTAATGGAGGGGCAGGCTTGCTTCTGTCGGCTGTTTTGAATGCCCTGTTGTAGACAAGCCAACTGGAGCATCTCAGTGTGTTATTCCTCACATTATTTAGTTCTGAAGCTGTTCCTGCATGGGTACTTGGTAAGGTTTACTGGGCAAAAGGCTTTTCTAAACAAAGTTGAGAGGTGGTGGGATGTAAATAGGTCTCCAAGCATTGCTGGCCGTGCTGGTGTTGAATGAGTATTGGCAGTGATTAGAAATATCATGAACTTTGCTAGGCAAGATGGGTCCCTCAAGAAGCGAATGAGCTTCCACTGCGTCATCTTGCTCGGAGGAACATGTGGGAGAATGTTGCACAGATACTGCCTTCATCTTGCAAAAGGAAAATGAGCTTCTGGCACTCTGTTTTAAGAAGTAGGAGTAACAGGTTCCATGAGGAGTTTGTCCTGTCTCAGTGTAACAGCTTCATAAATGCCGTGACAGTGTGGAAGTAAAACAGACTTGAAGCATCTTCCCAGATTGGTAATTAACAAGGTATGTGAGCCTACACCTGCACAGATATTAGAGGTAGGACTAGAGACTTCTCTTTGTGAGAAAACATTACTAATAATCCAAAGAATTACCCATATGCATGCCAGCTGTGGGTCTTGTGAATTGTGTGTGATGGCTCATTGCCAAATAGACTTATGATGTTAAAGGATGTAAACATGGACTAAAGGTGGAATGCAGCTTACATAAATGCATCTTTCCTTTTAATAATGAAATACCACAGCTTGTGGCAGTTTGCAGAGTATCATCATACTTTATAATAGGTGCTTACGTGGGGCCGGACAGCAATAACAATTGGAATTTCCTACCAGCAGCGATCAAAGGAAGCATTACAAGTGTTGGCATCTTTACTCTGAATTAGTTGCCTTTAGGGGTCCTTTGTAGAGATTTTGGCTTGTGTAGTATTTGCCCCTCTCCCCTCAATTCCCTGTAATAAACCAGATGGCTTCCTCTTCAGCCAGTGTTTCTTCAAAGGCCGAGGAATTTGCTCTCATTTTGCAGATCTTTCCATTCTGGATGTGACAGTCAATGATGAAAATGCATATGTAAACTAGGGCCTTTTCAGAAAGGACAGAAAAGCTTTTACACTGGAGGGAGGCCTCAGAAGTTAGGGGAAATGAAATAATGGGAGCAAGGGAGCTTGAGATAGTTTTCAACATTTACACAACACTCAGGTTGGGACTCCCTGTCTTGACAAAGGATGCAACAATGGCCTCCAGAATAATTCTAAACACTTGTGCTTGGTGAGCAGAGAAAAGGATGGTAGAGGTTCCTTTCAGAGGATTTTGGTTGTTCAAAGACGGGATTTGCCTGTTCTGTCGGTCAGATCTGCTCGGTTTTCCCCAAAAGCATCCCTTGGAGGTGGTTGTGTCTTCTCTAATGTCAGTTGACTGTTGCAGTCCTGTTCCTACCAGACTGTAACTGCATCATAATACACTTCCATGATGGGCACATGGGCACCTGATTTGAATAATAAAAGTTCTAGAGTGTCTTTTCACACCATTAATTTAATATTTGGGATTATATTTAAGATAAATTGACAGGTAGTAGGGCTCCTCTATGAGTTCTCTCTCCATTAAAGTGACTTCTGCCTTTGGGGCTGTTATTCCAACTTCCCTCAAGGTAAATGCAGTCTTTGTTTCAAGACGAGAAAGACGCTCATCATGGTGTGGTTTTGACTGTAGACTTCCCCCCTGCCCCCCCACTCCCCCCCTTGCCTTGACATTGTGTGCCTGGTGCCTTGGAGTTATAAAAAGCCCACAATTGCACGGCCCATCTCCCACCTCCTCCCACCCCCTGCAGCAGGTAGTGCTGGTGCCCCCTGCTCGTTGCGGCTCCTGGGGCGCAGGTGGCAGCAGCTCCGGCATGGGCAGCTGAGGGCTGGGGAGGCGCCAGCCCACGGCATGGCCAGCGCGGCCGAGCTCTGCGCCAGCGGCATGGCTGTGCCGGCCGTCACCCGCCCGGTGGGGCCGGCAGTGGCTGTGCCCACGCCCGTGCCCATGCCGCCCTGGGTGTCCACAGAAATCGCTGATCGCCAGGTCTGTGCAAGAAGATACGTCGATGCTGGCAGGGTTAGCTCAGGGTTAGCAGCTGAGACTTTTGCAGGGAAAAACGGTCAAAAGCTGTTATCGTTCGGAGTAAACGATAGGGAAGAGCTTCCCTTTGGTTTGACAATCCAAAGGGAGTCCAGAATGCCAAAGTAACCCCTCTCCAAGCCCACAAAATGCTGGTGTTAGTAAGAGGACAGGGATGATTCTTTGTTCCAAGTGCCCGCTGCGCTGTGGATGGTATGGCGGCACTCAGCGGTCCGAGAATGCTGCAACGTTGCTGTGGGACTGGTGGGCTCAATAAATCTGTCGTGGCGTCTGTCTCCATCGGAGTTTGGCTAAAGAAATGAAATTCTTCTCCACAGCAGCCTCTCTGTCTCTTCGCAGACCCCCTACTCAATAAAGCATATGTAGGAAAAGCAGACAGATGGCGCAGCGGGCAGGCTGTGCGTGCCGGGCCGAAGCGCAGTGCTGGCCCACGTGCCGTTGCGGCGCGCGCCGACACACGCTCCTCTGCGGCCTCCCCGCGCCGGGCTCTCTCTTGACAAGCGTCCGCACTGCTTGGGGGGTGGTTTGGTTTTCTGGAATACTAAGGGATGACAGGACAGGCTCTTTCGCTGACTACTGAAACCGCTGTAGCTGTCACTCTTACCCCCTCGGCCCTCTGGGGTTCACAAGGACGCAGGACACCTTCTTTTTGCATAAAATGTGCATACTGGATGACCTGGGTAAAAGTTCACAGCCATAATGTTAGCTCTTAATTAAAGAGAAGAGGGCAAGCATGGTCCATGGCAATTACGAATTAGCAGAACCTTGCAAGTGAAGTTTCTTGCCTGCTTTTTGTTTATCATTTTAAAATGTGGTTTCATATCTTTTGCGTCTTAGAAAATACTTGTTTTTTCAACACCTGATTTGGATGTTACAATAAGTAAAATATTAATCCCTACTGCTGCATGCTTGCAATTTAACCTTTCTTGTGTTGGGATTGATTCTTTCCGTCCCATCCTTAAACAGGTCTTCCAGGTTCTAAAACCAGCCTCCCTGCAAAATTCATGACAAGAGGAAATTGGGGCCAATCCCATCAAATTAACTTGGTCCACAGAGATGTTAAGTAAATTTTAAATCAGTGTAAGTTTTTGTTGATATACAATAAATGAAGTTGTGTGTGGCGTTCAGACTACTCACTCTGGAGGCAGTGTGTCTGAATAGGCCATCCTTTGAAATTAATTAATTTGAAAACATAGTCTAAGTTCTGGGACACTTTGATAGACTTTGAAAGGAAAACTAGAGGAGCAAGGTTGGGGGTGGGGGTATCTAACTTAAGATGCAGTTTGGATACCACTGAGATCAACTGATACTTGAATAGGGAATTCAGCTTGGAAAACATTCCCTTCTTGAGTTGTGAGCTTTGAGACTATTTAAAACAGATAGGAAGAATTGCTAAGGAAATAAAGCAAGGTTCTAATCCTTCAAAGAATTGCTATGAAAATTTTAGTATGCATAAAAAAAGAAAATTGTATTTAGATTTGAAATCAGAGTAATAAAATGTTTCAGCAACACATTATAATGCTGTCATTTGACTTTTTTGATAGGGCATTCAAAGGGCACATACTTAAAGCAAGAGTGGAGTCCAAGATCACAAGAATGCAAACTGTAAAGTTTTACTAGAAGGGTTTTGTTGTTGTTTTCTTGAGGGCTGTTGGTAAACACTCAACTGCAGAAAAATTTTCTCCGTGTTATCTGCATATATCGTTGCTTAACTCTCAGAAGCCTATGAGCACTGGTGTCATGTTTGGAAAATCCGTAACTAGTAAAAGTTTCAATTCTAGAATCACTGACTACTCCCAAAGAAAATGAAATTTGAAGGGGTGCTTAAATTAGCATGGGACAGCCTTTATGCAGGCACATTTTTTTGCTTGCTCAAGCACGTCTGCCTTGGGGGTGCGCTGAAACCCACTGCCTACACCATCGATGTGGAAGGACCAGAATCCTGTTGGTGGTGAACAAAAGCTTACAGGGGAAAGAAATATTTCTATTGTCAGAAATAAATTATTTCAGCCTGATGACATTGGCAACAGGACAATAGGAGCAGAGGAAATGAAGAGCTTCAAGTTGGTGTGGAGGAGGTGTTTCACTGGAGGCTGGATTGCGAAGCATGTGAAATATTAGTGCAGAACTGTTGCCCACAGGTCTTCAGTATTTGGGACTACTGTTTTGGAACGAGATTAAAGTTTCTAACAGCTTTCTCTATTTAGTTGGTGTGTGTTCTTTCTTCCAGTGAAATGTAGGTTGCCTTTCTCTTTATGCTAAAGACCACCCCCACACACCCCGAAAAAAAAAAAAAAGAGGGGCATTCCTCTGCTTCTTATGCACAAAGCATTAATTTCAGTAGGAGTTGGGCATATCTTGGGATCAGGCCCATTAATCTCAAAAATAACAGTGTGTCACAGAGGTGTGGAGACTCAGAGTCCTGGAATTGAGTAGGGAAATTATGTCTTAGTCATCATTATGACGTGGCAGGACAAAGTGCTATAAATTTAAATACTTGTCAGATTTGCAGCTATTCTCTAGTTTGTTTAGGGCTTTCAGTATTAATGTTCTGAGTAAAATAGTTGCTTAATTAAGGTAATGTATTGGCAATACTCTGATAACTTGATCTGTTCCATCCTTCACTCTTTTCATTGGTTTACATATCGGTTCATTTAATTTGGAATTTAATTGTTTTTCCCCTAAAGAGCTGTTTAATACCAGCTGAACAGAAGTTCAGAGGTATGCTGTAGCCTCCACGTTATGTAAGATTATCCTTTTTGTACCATAACAGAGTTGAAGAGAGAATAGCATTTGTACATAGACTGCCAGAAATAAATGGTTGCATAAAATAAGAGATCTTAAGCACTCAAAACAAGGCATTTCAAAAATTAGTTAGTCCACTGAACAGGTAGAAAAGGATGTGGGTTTATCCAGACAATTAGCTAATTAGTAGTGAGGACACTGGACAGCTGAAAGTCTTTATGCATGTTCTTTCACCTGTGTCTTGCTTTTGGAGTGAGGGAGATGTCCCAGCCCAGAGTGTCGCTGATGTCACCGTGAAAACGTACATCTCTTGATCCCCGCTGTGCTAAGGGGATACGGCTCCTTTTGAACACGTGGGTAATTCTGCGAGACAGGAGGCTGTGTTCCAGCTACTCCTGCCATTTCATACTGTTATATCTCTAGCTAATCAGATGTACCTCAGACACCATCTGTAACCAGCAGATATGTATTTTCTATATATAGCATAAGTTTGAGCAACCGTCACATTACTCAGCTGAATACTGGTTTTTTGTACCCTTTGATGTACCTTTCATCTAGCCATCCAAATCTGACTACCAAAACTGCTACCAAAGAGCAGAGACATTTGAACCTTTTACGCGTAAGTAAAGAATTTAAAAATAATAATAAGCTGGATGAAAAAGGCCTTCTGGTTCTGTAGTATCATTCAAGCCATTTTATTCTAGCATTTTAATAGTAAGCAGCACACATTTGAAAGACTGTTGAAACTATGTTCTGTTGCTGGGCCTGAAACGTCGAAGCTTTGAATGCTTTCTTGACACTTGAGAAATGCACGTGCTATTGATCAACTTTAACCTTGCTTTTCTGGTATTTTCATAAGTGGATATATAAATATTTGCCTGGTGAATTGGTGCTCTCTATGCAACATTCAGCATCTGGGCTGTTAATTGAAAACCGTTTGTGAGTACCAAGAGTCAGTAGCAAACAAGCAGTTCACACATACCTGGGTCAGGAGTGTTGGCTGTGGAGTACTCTTCTTTTTTTNTTTTTTTTTTTTTTTTAATGCATGCTGATGACTTCCGTGCTGCGAAGGGAGAGGTGCAGAGTGTGGGGGAAGCAGGTGTGCATGACCATCAGCAGAGGACTTCTCACGTCCAAGGTGGTTCTGCGGTTACAACACTGGCTAACTTATCGCTCAAAAAAACAATGATTGCTTTCCAGGGCTGAACCTTGGATAGCTAAGGCTCGGTATAAAACCAGACGTGGAAGGAATTCCAAGGTTTCTTAATCATTTTTGAGTCTGTGGTATCTTGCACATTTCAAAGGCAGCTCATCGTTTAGATTGGCAGTTTGACCTCTGTCATACACTTAAACTATCACAGTATGTTGCAACCATACACAGCCTCTAGGCAGTCTAATTAAAGCTCTGGCATTCATTAAGAGAAAACCCTAGGCATTGTTTACCAGGATTAGATTAGTATGGGGTTTGAAAAAACTGCGTGATAACTTGCAATACTGAATGTACTAGTTATCTACAGGAATTGTACACGTTTCTCATAAATCCAGGTATTATGCAGAATGGAATCCCTGCAAGAAGATGCATTTTATTAATGCACATATTAATGGAGGGTGAACTTCTTTTTATAAACCTTACTTTTTTCTGTAAAAGGTGCAGGCCAGTGAGATGGAGCACTTTCAGAGCACAGCTTGACAATCTGTTCATAGCATTTGGAGGAAGACATTAGTTATTTCAATAAAATCTACAGACTTGCAATGCACTACACGTTAACTTCATTTTCTACATTTGTCCGTCTACACTGGCGCAGAAGACTTGCTGCAGGTAGCAGCCACAGTGGTACTTGTTTGCCAGGCAGAAAATTGGAAAGAGCTGGTCTCTTGTCAGCCAACATCACTGCAACGAAGCAGCATTAGTGAGAGGCCTTGTAAAGTTATCCTGACACCCTGCCTAAAGGCGGGATCTGCAGGAAGACCATTTATGTATTTCTATTACTAAACATCACTTTTGAAAAATACTGCAATTCCTCAAACAAGGTGGAAACCTCCATGTATTCCAGCGCGGGTGACTCGGAGTTGTGCGTGAACTAGTGAAACACCCGATCGGCAGAGGCTCCGCAGCTCAGGATGCGAGCTGCCGAGTGTGGCGTTCCCCGCAGCCCCAGCTGGCAGGGAAGAGGCCGCTGGGTCTCCTGCTTTTGTCTGGTTCTGCATTGTGGGGATTCTCATTTACGCAGACACCTTCAGGGGCTCAATGCATGTGGCAGTGGGTAGAAGATCATTAACGTGAACACAGTTCCTCCTCGCTGTTAATTTCTTTTCTGAACACTTAGAACTATACTGTTGCTTTTAGTTAACAAAGCAGCTCTTCCATATCTGTCCTTTCATCTCTTTGAAATCAAAAAGTAGGCTGTTGGTGTCGTTAGCAAATGCCTCTTTAAAAACCAAATCAAAAGTTCAAATATCCACAGTCAGGGAGCAGTGTTCAAAATGAATTTGACTGAAATTGCTCCTTGCAGCAGGGCAGCAGTGCTCTCTTGTGCCTGGCGAGTGATGCCATGCTTCTGATTGTTCAGTGTGTGGACATCGTCCAAGCTAAGGCATGATGTACCCAGTCTTCAAGGGAGAGAATGAGAATGTAGGTTAAAACTGCCATATAACAGCCACCATAAATTAAAACCAGTTGGGTTTCAGGCTCACTAACAGTAGTTCTACAATAGCAAGGTTCAGAGCGGGAGTATAAAACCATCTGTTTAGGGGATTGCTTAAAAAAAGATCAAATTGATTTTTAAATGTACGCTTCTTTATATAAGCATTTGATAAATAACAGTGGGGTACATTGTGTCTTAGAGATCAAATGATGAATAGAAGCTACTTGGTGTCGTGCTTTGTCTGTGAATGAATTGGTTGCCATTGCTTCTTGAACATTAACCCAGCCCACTTAAGAACTCTGTCAGGCAGGGCTTTGGGTTCAGCATGCTGTGTGTGTCTCATCTCAAGCATAGGGTTTAGGGCTGGTCAGTTAAATGCTTCCAGCTTCAGCTCTTGCAGACTGCTCACTGCTGTTGCGTGGTCCAGTCCCCTCTACACCTGAAAAGCCAAGTAGCTTTCACTGAGGTTTTGCCATTAGTGTGTTCTGGTGGTTTAGTGAGCTGCTAATTAACTGAGGGCTAATGCATCGGTAGGTGGCTCTAGTCTTTGTTTTTTTAGTTTTGTGAAATGGATTCAAGCGTGGTAAATATTCTTGGTGGTGGGGAATGAGTTTTGATACTCTTGCTTATACCTGGGATGCTCACAGGACAGGCTCCCCAGAGAGGAAGTTACCATGTTAAATACAGAGTTCTCTGTAATCTCTTAGCATGTTGTCTTAAAGAACTATTTGGGACTATTAACAAATGACCTGTCTCTTGTATTGTTCAGGACTAGAAAACAGTGTTTCTAATCTTTTTGCCATTAATTATCCTAGAAAGATTGTCTCAGGTACACTTGTGGATGCTGCAGTCACTCTTCTAATTGTGGTGAGTAAATATGGTCTTCTGTTGCTTGTTCTTTTCCTTCCAAATAATCAGCTGGATAGATGGGGTTTTTTTACAAAAGCAGCTCAATTCATGTTTGCTTAAAATTTTTGTCCAAATACACCAATACTTTCTAAATCTAGAAGCAGGCAGATGAGACTGACACACGCTGACTCTGACCCCACCCTGATAGAGGGCTTTCTAGCATTGGATCAAAAGCTGCTGACTCAGCACCTTCTATTTCATCAAGGCAATGAGAAAAAAAGTATCCAACTGCATTGAGAGGGCTCAGCAAAAGTCATCTTTGAGTCGTTTATGAGCCAGCGGTATAGGAATTAAAATCCTGTTGATATCTTGGTTTCAATTCAGGCTATTGGTGGGGAAGAGTTCCTTCTGCAAAGATAGGAAGAAGAGAGGTGTCTTTTTTCATGCCCCTCTGGTGTCGGTCCTAAGTTAGTTCAGGCTGGAAGGCATCTCTGGAGTTCACCTGCCCAGGGACCTGCTCAAAGCCTGGCTATCTTCAGCATTAGATTCCTTTCTCTTTCAAATCCATGACGCAGCAGATAAGCTCCCACACTTACTAATGAGCTGCGAAATTGCAAACAAGACCAGGAATGAAGATGTCTCTAGACAGTCAGGGATTTCACACATTAGGTAAAATTCCCTGTTCATACACTCATTTTCTGAAGAATTTTCTGTTTCCATTTCTGGAGTTGATTCACATTGCTGAGTTCCGTGCTTTGGCTGTGATGGTGGTTGTATTCTGGTTTGGGAGTACCCAGTAAACCAACTGCTGACAACTACTTTGGTAGTTAATTTTTCGAGGGAAATTTGCATGGCACAGTGTCTTCCAGTTCTGCTAACTGTCCTGGAGGAGAATGGAAGGTGCTTTTGCCACTTCTTCATGAGTAGGGCTCTCTTCAGAGCCACCTTACCGGCACAAAGGAGAGGGAAGAGAAAAACCTCCATTCTTGAAATAATTGCTGTTTATGAACTTACTGTGGGACTGGCTATAGCAAACTTCTGGGGTGCTCTGCTCTAATGAATTACCTCCTGGTAAGAGGGAGTGTGGGTCTATCATGCAGTTACGTTTTCATAGCTGTCAGTCACTTTTCCTCTGAACACCCACATCTCTTCCCCTCTGCTTTTTCTGAAACTGTTGGACTCTTAATAAAAGAGACTTTTCAAAGCAGGGCTCCTTTTGCAGTGTAGCATTGTTATCAGTAAAAAAAACCCAGTAGAAGCAGCCATTGCACAACTTTTGTGCATGTTTCCCCTGTGATGATCAGGCACATTGCAGTAGCTTCCCTGAGGTTTGACTGTGCAGCACCTGTGCTGGAGCTTGATCAGAGCAAGCTATGAATTATTGAGTATTCTGCTTCAGTCAGACAGGAGGAAAATGAAATGCTGCTCTCTTTAGCGTTAGAAGCTTTAACCTAGTTTCTTACTGAGAGATACCAATTCTTATTAGACTGTTTTCTTATAAAGGTATGTAGAATACAGTGATCCTTCAGGTCCACACAGTTTTCCGTAAGAAATAATTTAAACACATTCAAACTCTCCTTTTAAAGCTAGAAAGAAAACGTGCTATACATTTTGACAGTTTATAATCCTTGGGAGGTAATATTGTATTGAGAGTCTTATTCTGTGCTGTATTAAACATCCTGTCTGGATCTCTTATCTTTCAAGAAATTGCTGAAAAATCACAACTGTTTTTACCTTTCTGGTCACTTACTCAAAACAGGCCCAGTTCACAGGGGACTGGAATTCTGTTGCAACCTGGGCACTGCTTAGACTTTTACAAAAAAATGTATGAAAAGGTATTAGAAACCAGAGAGGTCATCCAGCACCATAAGCTGATTTGGTTTACATGGAAATGGAAAATTAAATACATTAAGCATGTTTTAACTGGATGCATCTAATGAAGATGCAGAATGGCTAATATTTCTGTGCACGGTAATCTTCTGTGTGTATATTTCTCTTCTGTTTTGATTTAGAAGCTGGCAGAGGCTTTTCTTTTTGTTTTTCTTGGTGATACTTTTGGAAATACTAATTTCAATAAGGAGTTCTGTGGGTATTCTTAATGATCAGACGCTCTGTAGTCCACAGGTGAAGGAACCACCCTGGCTTCACCAGGGGACAATAGATAACTGGATGTTACAGCCAGCACGGAAATCAGGTGCAGTTGCAGAATAGGAGGGAAAGTGAAAGAAATGTCTTGATAAAGAAGTCAGTAGGCATCTAGCGGAAATATGATGTGGACAGACATTATATAGTCAAGTAGGATGTCTGCCAACAGACGTTAACCTATTAAAATCTCCTGAGCAAACTGGGACTGCCACAGGGATGTTGGAGTAGGTCAGTAATCAGAGTTTTTGGGCAACCACAGATTCGATTGAAGCTATGAACTGTGGAACTGCAGCTCACGGGTTCTGTACCTCTCCGTCTTAATGACCTTGAGCAGATGGCTTTAAATTGTTGTGCTTCAGTTTTTCTACCTCTGAGACCAACTGACCCCACTGTGGGAGATGCATATTCCCCTGCTGCTGCTTCTCTTTCCTCCAAACCGTATCTGGCTAAGAAGCTCCGTATTGGCTGCACTTGTTTTCACACAGTCGTGGAATTGTAAGCTTAATGTAACTGTAGCGCAGACATAGTCTTAGCAAGGCTTTGTATTCATAACATTCAGACAAGTATCTACCCCCCCCTTCCCATTTCCAAGGGTAAAGAAACAAAATGACCTGACAGTTTGTGTTAAACTGCTTTGGTGCAGCAGTACCTTGACTGTTAAACACGTATTCTCCGGTGTTCTTTGTCTATACCTTCTTTGCCACCTAACTTCTAAAGCAGGCTTCTCTTTGAAGGGAGTATTTTATGCTAAGTGACTTTTGAATGACTGTCTGCTGTAATCCACAAACAGGCAAATCCACTTCAATACCGCGCTTTGCATTGATGCAGCCAGCTGAAGCAGCCCAGAACTTTTGAAACAGAAAAGGTCTTACATGGGTGCCACATGATCCCTCGCTGCATTGTGGGAGTACAGTGACATTCAGATATAGGACTTTTTCTTTTCTTCCTTTTAACCTATACATAACATTAAAGTATTTTTTTAGCAGGGAATAATGAGCCATGTCACCCACCTGTACATTGATAGCTATACTCGCTATTACAGCTTCAAGAAAATGCCTTGCAGCATTAGTATGTCTTACTGCTAGGTAGGGTCAGTGGTTTTCTTCCTGCTCTGCGGTGTGTCTTGCTGCTTCTCCCTCTCTATCCCTCTGTCTCTCTGCTGAACTGTGGTTGGACATATCCTGTTTAAAAAAAAAAAACAAGAAACGTAGTTGGAAGGGGAGAAATAATAATGGGCTCAAGGGTTTAAATCACATTGATTTTTAACGTAACTGTCGTGGTTTAACCCCAGCCAGCAACTAAGCACCACGCAGCCGCTCACCCACTCCCCCCCACACCCAGTGGGATGGGGGAGAAAATCGGGAAAAGAACTAAAACTCGTGGGTTGAGATAAGAACGGTTTAATAGAACAGAAAAGAAGAAACTAATAATGGTAATGATAGCACTAATGAAATGACAACAGTAATAATAAAAGGGTTGGAATATACAAGTGATGCACAACGCAATTGCTCACCACCCGCCGACCGACGCACCCGCAGGCCCCCGAGCGGCGACGCGCCCGACTCAGTTCCTAAAACGTCCCATGGTATGGAATACTCCGTTGGCCACTTTGGGTCAGCTGCCCTGACTGTGTTCCCTCCCAGCTTCTTGTGCCCCTGCAGCTTTCTTGCTGGCTGGGCATCAAAGGCTGAAAAACCTTGACTTTAGACTGAACATTACTGAGCAATAACTGAAAACATCAGTGCGTTATCAACATTCCGCTCATACCTAGCTCCAAACTTAGCACTGTACCGGCTGCTAGGAAGACAATTAACTCCATCCCAGCTGAAACCAGGACAGTAACCAAATGCATGCTTGAGCCCATTTTTTAATGATTCTTGACACTCAGGAATAGCAGAACAAATTTCAAGGAGCATCCTCTCTGTATTTTGGTATCCTAACTCCTTCACTGTTGGAAGCAGTATGAGATCATGGGAACCTGAGCTAATTTACTGTAATTTGAAAGTAACGGATATGTATATTCAGCATTTCTACTGAAATTCTCCGAGCTTTTCTGCCCACCAAAAAGAAGATAGGATTTTAAGTAGTCTAGCCTGTAGCAAAGAGAGCTGATAAATGGACTGCCATGCTTTATAAAGAGACTTGGTCCTTGCTAGCACATGCTGACTTGTCTTGGTATCTGGCCAATTTTGACTAAAGCTAGAATAGATAACCTGTCTTCATTATGCCATGTAGACAAACTTAGAAAAATTTGGGCTTATGTATCTGCAGTTGCACCAGCATTTTGCTGTATTAAGTACGCTCCACACCTCTGTCCCTGCCCATAGCTCTTTTCACTTTTACCAGAATTCTTGCGTTTCACACAAATCTCATTTCTGAATGCTTCTGCTGCCCTCTGAAAACCCTGAGATTTGGGCTAAATGCCCTTCCAGGCAGGAGGCAGCACAGAGCAACGCATACTCCACTGCACTCCAGGTTCCTGCTGTTTCTTAAAACTCCTGGACCCCCCCTTACTGCTGGCTGAGGAATTTCAGTGCTGTGCTCAGGGACCTTTTGTTTATGTGCAGTGCTACTGTGTGTTGCTGCAGGAGCTGGCGAGTCAGCTGGGCTGTGAGTGTGTGCTTGTGTATTTATATATGTACATTAATGTCTGATGCTCACTCCAACCTTTTTTAAAGTAGTTTTCATCATAATTCAATCCAGTGGTTGTGTGAGGATTTTTCATAAGTATCTGTCCATGCTTTCAGTCTTCTAGGAAACTGAAATACACATGGTCTTGGCCCAAACCACAAATACGCAATGCATTTCAGTTTTAATTGAAGAAATTGCTATGAAGTGTCTTAGGGTGTGTCGTCTTACTGGAGCCAACCTAACTACAGAAGTATTTGCCACTTATGGGAGCAGACCCCTTCTTCCCCCTTACTTATGCCCGTGTGCTATTACAGCTGCCCTTGGATTGCATGAAGCAATTGTGCAGCTGTGGGGCATCAGTTCAGCTGGTTTATCCATGGGAAGACAAACAGTGCTGAGAAGGGGAGAGAGGGGAAGACAATTTTCCCTTGGATAGGGTGCCGGAGCCAGCTCAGCATGCTGTGAGCATCTGATGGGAGGGAAACGGCAGGAATGTGTGGAAGGGGTGTGCGGAGGAAGGGATTGGGAGCACCTCTTTCAGTTGCCGTTTTCAGTTAGATCGGAAACACCACCTTAAAAAAAATTAGTAGTGGTGGCTACTTTGGAGGCTGAGGAAATATAAGCACACTGCTACGTGTGGCATTTCTCGCTTGTTTGCAGGGTGCTGCTAAAAGGACAGTGGGTTATGTCCTTGGTTTGCATGATCAGCAAAACTGACCTTACAGGAATCTTTAAATAAATTGTTTCTTTAAATTAGTTTGTGATTGCTATCATCCTTTATTAATATTCAGTGACTTGTATCGTACGTACATTATAGGCTTTGGAGCTTGTTGGTTTGTGCTAAGAGTAGAGATGAGGAAGAAAATACTCCTTTTCATGCCAGCATTGAGAGAAAAAGCTAAAGACTATGCAAAGAAATCGTTGTGCCCTTTTAGACTTGAAATAATTGGGTCTAAAAAGTCCAGGCAAGGAGCTCTTGTTGACCACTGCAGTTCAGTCACGGTTCACATAATGTGACTGCATCTCCCATTTATTTATAGCTAGATAAAGAGTCCCTGAAAACGTGTTCTTCTCCAGGGCAACGTTGAAAGCTTGCAGACTCGGGAGGGACTTGGGCACCACTGGAGTTTTGTGGCTTTGATGTTACAGGTTTTTCAAAACAAACACCTGTTGTGTGGTCGGCTGGCAAAAATAGAAAGCTAGTTGCTGCAGGTTTTTGGTTTCAGAAATCATCAGCTATCATTAAAGCTGCTTTCCATACTGAACAGGATATAAACATCTGCTTTAGAAAGAAATCCTTCCGATGTAAAGAGTATGATTATAGGTCTGGTCTGGTTTGGAGGGGTACTCATTCTCCCTTTACAGATTTTCTCAAAGCCACTGAGATTAGTTGATCTTTTCTAGTTCTTCACTAACTACTTAATTTATTCGTATTCTTCCAGAGTTTTCTTACGTAAAATACCATGAGAAGGTCTTCATTCACTGTGTGGGAAAAATTCCTGTGGTGAACTATGAGGGACAGCAGTCAACTTTATTGACAATCTGTACTGGTGGTTCTATTGTCCATCTGTATGCATAGAGGCAGGAGAACTGTGAAGATTCAGGAGTATCCTTTTACATGAGCCTAGAACTAAGCATTTTCTTAAAGTTCAGAACTGTGCTATATTTCATATTATCTTGCTTAAGAAAATGCAGTATGCACTGCACTTTACTGATGTGCATGCAAAAATATGGTCTCGAAGTATTTTTAGTATTGGAGTATCCAAACCCAGCAAGAGTACAAAATGGTGGCTCCCTAAAAATGGTAAATGATACTAAGTGAATGTCTGTATTAGGAGATTGTCTTTTGTGTATCTGAAACATTGAACGTAAGATTATAGGTATATAGATCATCTCATTTCCTCAGGAAATACAGAACTTGGTACTGCTGCTCAGAAATGTAGGAAACGGACCTTTCTGCAGATGTCACGGGAGAGTCGCTGGAAATCAGTCAGACAGATGTTTATCCCACTTGTTAAACTTTGAAATTGTATCCTTTCATAATCTTCTTGTCTGGCAAAATAAATGTACCTTGGGTAACTGAAAAGCACGAGTTCAAATGGATGTAATCAATGGATTGTAGATTCATAGTACGAGCGTGGACCCTAGAGGACAGCCATTTGCAGGCACTCCACTGGCATTGCCTTTCTCCAATAAACCTGCTGTTACAGGTTCATGCTACTAATAATTTTCTGTGGGGTTTGGTTCTCTCTGTTGTCTTGAGAAATTATCTCAGTCTGCATGAGTTTGTGCCTGAAGAATACACTTCACACTTCGTGAAGTAGCTGTTTGCAGCCGTTTCTTGGAACGGGTCCTGTTACTGCTGCCACAGTCGTCCTGCAGTGTGGATCCTCTGCTGATTGCAATGTAATTTCCTCATCAGCTGAGCTGGAAATACTCCTTCCCTCATGCCTCAGTCACTAAAAAACACTGGATGAGTGGGGGAGAGAGACTAAGAATTCTTAATTATCTGCCACAATTGCATGCTTTTGTATCTTTGGCATGCAGTCTCCTTCCCTTCTCTCCCTGTTTTGGTGTTTTTCTCTGTAGCTGTTGGGCTCAGCTGCCTTGCAGAGTAGTTAACTAGACAGATGAGCCTCCCACTGTGTTTTGGAGTGATGTTGTTAGTTCTTTTTCTTCATCTTCTCCAGCCCAAACACCCTTCCTGCCTTCTCTCTCCCATAGCAGTATTTTGAGGTATGGTTTCTTTTCTGGTGCTATTTGGTCACATATTCCAGATATTATTTAACAGAGCCTTGCGCCATTTACATAGCTATTTCACCTTCCAGTTAAATGGGGACGGGGGACGGGGGATGGGGGACAGACCCCAACCCAGACCTTCGGTTCTATCAGTTTCTTATTTGTCAGTAATAAAGCTTATCTGAAATGTTTACAGAGATTTTAAAATTAGAAGGTTCAAAATTAGGCTCGTTAGCAAACTGAGGGAGAAGAACTTCAGGTTCTTCTACTGTTCGGGTCACAACAGAGCAGACATACCTAGTAATGTTTGTCATCAGGGAAAGACTGAGAACTCTGCTGTGGTAGCTTGGGAAGATTTACTAATCTGGCATTTAATTTCTAAACAAGCCCGTATTTTTAGATGCTTTGGTGTATGGTGCTGTGCACTGTCTTCCTGGCAACATCTAGCTCAGTCTATGCCTGCACTGCACGCTAGAATTATGTGTAGGGGAAGTAGAAGCCCACACAAATTTGCCTTGGTCAGAGCACTTCACACAAGTGAGTGAAATGATTATACTCATTTTGAAATGTGAAGTTTGGTATGAAAAGTCAACTTTAAAGTAATCTGTTCCTTATTCTGCTGTGTTGTTTCTATAGTAGTTCTTCAGGATTAGATGTACTCTCATTCTCCTGAGTAGAGTGTTGCTGCTGCTCAGGTTTGAGTTGTTAGCTGGCATGGGCTGCAATTATTTTTTTTTTTTAACCTTCTGTGTAAGCTGGGTTAAATGTATATATTGGTGAAAATAGGGTAATGGAAGGGATAAATTTTAATCCTGCTCTCAGTACTTTTAACTAAAGAAGCTCTTCCATTTAGTAACTGTGGACAGACTAGTCTGTAAGTCCTTTTTTGCTGATGTTGATCGTCTGCATCCATATTGCTTGCTGAGTTGCTTGTATAATTGGCGCTGCCGTGTTGACGATCATGGAGGTGGGATCAGGTTCTTTCTGACAGCTGTACAGGGTTGGATTACCAAAGAGATCATGCGCCCTGGTAGGGTTTGGGGAGCTTGGCTTTTCCAGGTGGGGTAGGGCAGCCCTCTGCAGCTGAAGGCTCATTCCCGCAGGCCCTGGCTGCTTGGATTTAGAAGGAGAACACGGCTCTCTTGCCGATGTAGGATAGAGAATGCGAGACGGGAAAAACTGGGGAGAAAAGAGACCAAAGTGCCAGCTCATCTGCTCGCGTACGGTCTAGGTGTAAAAGCCAAGAAGCTCTGACCAATCTGGCGTGTGATGAACAATTAGTGAAACTTGTGCAGCTTTACAGTACCGGCGCTTTATTTAGCATGCTTGCGTTTTGCTGACTGTGGTGCATTAAACCCAATTGTTCAGACTGTTCTGTAGTTTCTAGATACCATCCCTGAATTCTTGTCACATTTTATCTAATGGACAATTTTTAGTACACCTGGACACTTCTCGAGGATCATCCTCCTTTTACCTGCTTATGCCCTGGCCCTTCATGATAAGGTTTCATTGACAGTGTTTGTTCCAAGATTTTTTTGTTGATTCAACCATCTGGAATGTGATCTTTGGGTTTGGGGGGTTTTGGGTTTTTTTTTTTAAACTGTATATAATGAATGGTTTTAGCAAGGTAAAGGGAAATTTGACATTATTTAACTTCAAAGTTTAGAGAGAAAAAGTGCTTGAAGTATAAGACTTGTTGAAGGGCATACTGTGTATGCTGAAGACTTTATGTTTGGGTGGTTCAATTGTACCAGTCAGTGTGAGGACCTGATCCTGTGTCTGTGACCTCCTTGGGGCCTCTGCTGACAGGACATCTCCCAGACCAGTGTCCCATGCTGCCGTGTCCCCATGTATAGCTGGAGTAGCAGATTCTCTGTGCTGGAATAGTGTAAAGGCAGCGTTTAGCTATTACACTGACATTTACTACCTGAGTAGTCATTTACTGTCTCCTCCAGAGAAAAGGTAGCAGCACAGATGAGATGACCTCTGTTCTTTACCACTGAAATAGTGCCATACAGTTGAATGGCATAAACACGTTCCACAAGGAACTGGTTAGCACTGTCTGCTAGTCTGATGTCCACTTAGAGCAGATCTTCTTTGGTTTCATGAGACTGTTTCCTTCACAGTTAATCGCACTCTGCAGACATCAGTTTTGTGAGGTCAGTATAATTCATTATTGGTAGATGATGATCTGGTGGCTGGATTCATTTGGCAGTAGACCCAAAATTACGTATACTGAAGAATTTAAAATGCATCCCAAAAGTTGGAGAACCACAGAATCACTGAAGTTGGAAGGGACTTACGGAGATTGTCTAGTCCAACCCCCGTGCCCAAGGCTAGGGCAGCTAAAGCAGGTTGCCCAGGACCATGGCCCAGGTTTTGGCCAACTCCAAGGATGGAGTCTGGGCAACCCACTGCAGTGTTTGATCACCCTTGCAGTAAAAAATTGCGTGGATTTTTTTTTGTTTGTTTGGTTGGTTTTTTTAATGTTTAAAGTGCCTCCTATGCATCCTTCGTAACTTCACAGTGAACAGCTTCAGCACGGACAAAGCTTTTAAGGTATGTGCTCTCCTTTGAGGACTTAAACATTCTTTGAAAATTGCAGTTGATTTAATGCTGTAACCCAGGAATCCTGTTGGACTGAGACTGCAAGGAAGAGAATTTTGATGATAATACGGGTTGTAAGGAAGATGCAGAGCCCTTTGTGCCCTCACAGACCTGAATGGTTACTGAGATAGCAGGGGAGTAGGAGCAACTACTTCAAATGAAAAAGTACATAACTGTATATGGCTGTTCCCCCAGGAGGAGGAACCATTCAGTTCTTAATAAGTAAAATAAGAAGTAAATAACCATTCAGTACTTCATGTATGTTCCAGTTAGTATGTGAAAGCAGGCAGTTTTCTGAAGTTTCTCTAAATAGAGATGAAATGCTAAGAAGCTTCGAAAAGAAAAACTTGACTTGATTCTGTGAAATACAAGCAGTTTGTGCAATATGCAGGGTCTATGTTACCGTGAAGATTGCATTTTACACGTAGCTCTTTTAAAACTGTACATAATGCTTTTAAAAAAAATCTCACTGTGCATCAGCTACTATCTGTCACTCTGTCTAGCCACATGTTTCAGGTTACTGAGGATTACCAGTCTAGAGTTTCTTCTGCTTCCTTCTGAGTAAACCTGATTTACAGATTAAGTGACTGCTCTGTTCCAGGAGGTAATTACCTGAAAGGTTAAATAGCTTGTGTGTAGAGAATGTTGCTTATGTCTTGGCAGCCATGGTAGTATTTCAGCTAAAGGTTTGCTGCACAGTACTATAACCTTTATTTCTATTAATTTCATTGCTGAAAAATTAGCAAACAGTATTTACATCACATTTATAGAAAGGGCAGTAAATTGCATTAGATACTTTTAAATGCCATGGAGAAGCAACACTTAATTATTCAAGTGGCTCAGTGGATATTTTTGACTGAAACTCCATCTGCCAATGCAGAAATTAGTTCTATTTTTAACAACGTGAGACACTCTTCTGCAATTATTCAGCAGAGTTGCTTCTGAGAGGGTATTTTCATGCACTACTTTTGACTGTCTCCTGGGTGAGGTTTGTGTGTGATCTTCTGTGTATGCTCTTTGTTGTCTTACAACAAAGCTGAGCTGTCTTCAGCTAATCAGTGACAGTTTTCATTAAAAGTGTGTGGAAAAACTCCAGTCAGGAAGCAGAAGACAACTAGGTACTTTCAGAAGAGTTTTATTGCCTACTTTGAGGCGAGGTTTTTGAATGGGGAGAGTCGTTAAGCAGTTAAGAGTTGGTACAGTGAGAAGGCAGGCCTCTCAGCCCTGCTTGTCAGTACATCCCTGCTTTGTTTGTACATGGCTCCCTTTCATGAGGTGGATGCTCAAGGTTACACAGCTGGAAAACAGAGATAGTGTTTTGGTGGAGTTTGCTATCGACTGTCTTATCTTAACTGCCAAACATTAGTCCAAGTAAGCTGGGTTAATGAAAAACACTCTGCTGTAACTGTTCAGTTATCTGGGGTGATCTTACCGAAAGGTCAGTGAGTGACTCTGAAAGCAGCTGCGTACAAGATGGTGGTATGGAGCTGGGGACGGCACGGACAGATGCTGCCTGCAGAGAATGTCCATCCGTCAGCTGAGGAGGATGCTGCCTTTGCCATTTGCTTTCTAAGCTATTGATTGAAAGTAATGGAAGTTTAAGAATTTCTCTATGAGCTCATGCCCATAGCAACAGATTCTACTTCAGCACCAGTTCAAGGTTTGTATGTGTTCCGTTCATGGCGCTGCCATGCAGCCGCAAAACCTTTTGGAGCAGCATGTGCTGAGAGCGTTTGTTTGCATGCGGAGCAGCCATGGGCTCGAGTGGTGTTTCAGAAGCACACAGTGCCAGTGGGCAGTGACTGGTGTCTCAGTCAGGCTGGTGGTGGCCTGGCATGACTCTGTGCAGCTGTAAATGCTGCTTACCAGCAGTTTGGAGAGGTGACTGTATCTGTGTGGGGTCATTGTGACCCAGGTGGGACCATGTCATCCATCTGAGTAGTCATCGGCACTAACTGCTAGGCAGAGCGTGTATGGTAAATTGAGAGTAAGAAGGAATTAATGTGTATTGGGATCAATGCATTGTTACAGTAAACTCTAGAAATGTATCAACCTGAGTTTCACCAAAGCTTCCTTAATTAATTGTTACAGGTTTTTTTTAGAACATGCTTTAAGCTAACCCAGACTGAGACATCTGAATTTTTTTAATTTTAGTTAAAAAAAAAGAGGTGGGCACAAGAAAGGACTCGCCTTCCAAATATTCAGCTGTATAAAAGCTTAAACCACTGTGAGCGAAAGGAATAACATGATAATTCTGGTGCATTGTAGGATTATCAACAATCCATCCGCTATGGTGGCTTCTGCAAAGGTTCACACTCTCAGTATTGATTCAGAGCTTACCAGTCCTAAAACTACCTGTACATGTGCTGAACAAGAAGATGGGACAACGTTCCCTTTAAAAACTGATCATAGTTACTGATCAGTTGGCAGGGACTGCTGTAAGAACAAAAGGTGTGCTCACTGGCTAAACTTGAAATGCATTTATTTCCCAAAACTGTAAACCCAAGTGAGGTAGCAGTCAAGTCAGAAAACCAAGCTTTTGTTTTGACATTGAGGGGAGCAGAAGGAGAACTTGTTGCTTTTAAGCCCTTCTTTTGTTGTTGCCAATTTTTCTAAATATTTCTGCAGTTCTTGCACCTTTTTCAGTTTCCTGTCTTCAGACAAGGCTTTTGCTCATGCTGCTGTTGAGTAGTGCTGCTCAGCAAAAGCTGAAATCAGGCAGGTGGGAATAGCTGGCAGATTGGCATTGGAGGCTGAATCCTGGTGGTCCACCCTTAGGACAGCTGGTAACAGAGCAGACTTCCCATGAAACAGGGTCATCATAAACTTGTCAGGTTACTACTAAGTAGATAGTTAGTACAAATCCAGAGAATATACTGATGTAGATTATCTGTGTTTGTGACCTGAAAATCTGTGAGGGAAATACACAGTGTGGTGTCTCTTAGACTTAGTATCCACCTCTGCTTTCCTTGAATGAGTATGGTACAGACAACCAGGCTGATTGGCAATTAACAGAACATAATCCATGTGAAAACATGCCTGGTGAATAGATAAACTTTTCTCTTAAAAATAACATTCTTTTTAAGGATAGATCTGTTATGAATTGATGGCAAACACAGTTGTCTGACTGCAGAGCAGTAATTTATGAAGGAACTTCTCTCACTTCTTCCCCAGAAGAGCAAATTGTCTCACCACCCAACAGTTTCCCAAAACACACAGTGTATGCTTGCTACGCTTACTCAAGGTGTAAAATAAAATCCTCATCTTGATGTGTTTTCCCCAGAGGGCTCGTTCACACCCCAGATGTTGCTTGGGATCTGTTCTGCCCATTGTGCCCTGTGGATTTATACTTGGCAGATGAGGGCGGGAGGAAGGCTTCCCACCTGCTTCCCGGAAGAACCTCGCTGTCTGTCCCACCAGGGAGGGACAGGCCAGATGCATCGTGTCTTTTAGCCACGTTTCCAGTCCAACGGCTCCTTCTGCAGTTAGGGTAACTGTAATAGGGCACCCTAAAGCTGCACAGGGGGCACCAGCCAGGTGACAGTTGTTTCATTTGTCTCACCTGGGACTGTGCATGAGGCTTCCGTGCCATCTACTGCAGGGCAGGTTTTGAATTTCATAGAATCATAGAATCACTTAGGTTGGAAAAGACCTTTAAGATCATTGAGTCCAACCATCAACCGTGCCCACTAAACCGTGTCCCGAAGTGCCTTGTCTACTTGCTTTTTGAATACCTCCAGGGATGGTGACTCGGCCACTTCCCTGGGCAGCCTGTTCCCATGCCTGACACCCCTTTCAGTAAAGAAATTTTTCCCAATATCCAATCTAAACCTCCCCTGGTGCAACTTGAGGCCATTTCCTCTCGTCCTATCACCAGCCACCCGACAGAAGAGAGCAGCACCCACCTCGCCTCAACCTCCTTTCGGGTAGTTGTAGAGAGCGAGAAGGTCTCCCCTCAGCCTCCTTTTCTCCAGAATTTGTCTGCAGTTAGCTCCTTAGCTTGTAATAGGAGTCTGAGCAACCTCCTGTGGCAGGTTACAGAGGAAGAGATTTTGAGGTTACACCTTGCCTGGAGCTCTAGAAAAGGTGTAAAGCATGTCATTCAACCCAGCAGTCTTCTTCTTGGAAGAAAATGTGAGGTGTTTTTCTGTTCAAGACTATGTTTGTTTTTTTAAAAAAAAACTTCAATACCATTGCCAGCAGATGTGTTTTGCTTTTTGTTTTTATTATTCTCCAGAAAACAAGAGAATCACTTCAGTTGTGTTCCCGGCGGGGTCAGCGATTAAGTATTTTTAGCAGACTCAGTAACTCCTTCTGCAGTGCATTCATGCCTCGCTTGTTCAGAGCTGCAGTTGCTTTCTCAAACATGCGTTCGTGACTTCTGCCAAGACACTCAGTGTGCTACTGCTTCATATTACAAGGCCCTGCTTTGTCAGGGCAGAATTCAGCCTGACTGGGCTGGAGCTGGTCTCCGCTAACGTAACCCTGCGGTACAGCATGTTCGGCCGGCGGAGGGGTGCTGGGGTTAGACTGCGTGCTTCCCTCGCTGCGCACCCAGCATGGAGGGCTTGCTGCCTGCCTCCGAAACCGTACGTCTTGTGGCTTTCTCCTTTCTCAGATGTCAGCAGTGTTAGGGTTGTGAATGCAGCTGGTTTGCTAGGCAGAGACCTGGGTCACCAGTGAATGCCCAGGCTCAGCACTTTTGTTAGCTGCTGCTGCTGGAGTTTGCTTTTTAAAAATCAGTCTGCAAGCTGCTGCCTATTGCGATGCCAAAGGGGTGAAATCAAGTATCTTCTATCTGTCCTTTCATGAGACTGGGTTAGATTTTTTTTTTTTTTCTCTGCTGTTGCTCTGTAGTAAGCGATGTTTGTGGCCCAGCTTGGGCTCAATATTAAAATAAGGAAAACTGTTTGCACTGCTGAGGTGCCGTTTGTCTTTTAAGTATTTGATCTGTTCTTGCTGTGCGGGTAAAGATTTTGTGTTGGAAGATTCCCCGTGAATGCAAAGAATCTGCGGTTTCAATGGTTTAGTGATTAGAAAAGATTTCTAATACCAGAAGTCTGTGTCTTTTGGGCTTATGGTTAGAGCTTCTCCAGTTACAGTAAGAGATTTCTTCCAGGGAGCTTTGAGGTCAGGCTTCCTCGTGGTAGTCCCCCACAAAGTATTCTGGAATTTGTTCCGAACAGCACAGAATGTGGAGAATTTGTCAGAAGGTGCCATGTACAGATTTAGTGAACAGCAAGGAATGTGAACAGCAGAGGAAACACAGATGAGATGAACTTTTAATAATGTTTAGAATCTCTTTAGCATTTAACGATTGTGTTTTATCGGGACAGTCAGGCAGTTCTAGGAGACTCCCTGCTCTTCAAGAGAGAAATGCACTTTTTTGAAAGTCTGCCTGCATATCCTCGTTTCACTAGAAATATTTTGGTTGACTTTAAAATCAGGTGCTTCATTAAGAAAGCAGTGGTGAATCCCATAGTGGTTCCCTTCCCTCAGTCGAGAGGCAGCTTCATCAGTCCTGGGATTGCTGCTAGCAGTAGCACTGATCTTCTCTCCCACTCACGGTGTGGTGCTGTGCCTGGCGACCCTTCTGCCTTGCGCTGGCTCTTGTGAACGCAGGCTCTGTCGGAAGCAGGTTCTGCTTCGCTTCGGGATCTGCTGGTTGGTGGGGCGGGGGACCTTCCTCCGAGGTTACGGCAGGTCAGTCCGGGCTGCGGGGCTCCCTGCCCGGCTGCCGCGCGTACCCCGAGAGCTGGGGGAGCGGCTGCAAGTCAATGGTGCTCCGCAGGGACGAAAACGGGAGAATGACATACTGTGTTTGGCCTGCACACACTCATTCCCAGAGGACAGAGCTGCATTGTTGGGACAAAGAAAAGTGAAAATACTAAAAGCATTCAAACTATTTTCTTTTTCTTTGGGGAGCCTTTTTCTTTTGTGGAGCTCTGCTAAGCGGCCAGACCAGCATGTAGAGCCGCTGACAGAATTTAAAGGTGAGCTGAGAGTAGAAAGAAAATCTCGGCTTGCATGGTTTTTGCTTTTTTGCAACTTAGAAGGAAGGGGGGGGTATGTTTTTATATGAGGCATTATCAAAGCTAGGCTAAGATGCCTGGAGAACGAGTGCAAAAGATAAGTGATGTCTGATCTATTTAAAAGGAGAAAATATTTTTAGTCAATCTGTTTTCAGCTTTTTTTTGTGGTACATATTCAGTCTCAAAGACTAATACTTTGGGTTTTAAAAATTAAGCTTTCTTGTGTCATCAGTTTAGCTGCAAGTATCTGGGTCTTCAATACCTCTCCAACAAAGCCAGGAAAGATCAGATTTCTGCTATTCATATTCCTACAGTTTAAGGAAATGTGGGTTAAAGGGAAGAGTTTTTGTAGCGGAAAGGACATGTTATGTGTGGTTTTTTATAAGCTGTCAATGGAAAAAATAGCACAGTGCTACATATCTAAAAAACTTTTTTGTAGGTCATCTGCAAGGAAGAATTACGTATTTGTTGTTGAAAACAATTTTCAGTTGTGGGGGTTTCTTTTTTTTGTAAAACAGAATAGTGGGTGTTTGAGTTTTTCCGAGTTGTTTGTCTTCTTGTGGTTTTCTTGTTTTTTTAATACTGCTTTGACATTCTACTTTCACCAAGGCCACCGAGAAGTTATCGACCCAGGACAGTGACTTACTGTTCAGGATGATTTGTCATTGCTATTCAGGATGCTGCAGCTTCCTCACATTAACCAAGCTATTAAATTAGCAGGATATTATGAATTGAAAGCTTCATTCTTAACCGTTAACCCAGAGAAGATAGCTGTTAAAATAACCAGGGCAAACAGCGGTTCCATTTTTTTACAGAACTAGGGTTATATCCTGAGCAATTTAATTGCTAGTCAGATTTCCCTATGCTGTGAAACATCTTAAGAGATTATCATAACCCAAATGAAAATGAAATCTTAAAAAAAACCAAACAAAACACCACAACAATCTTAAAACTGAGAAGGCAGCAGGGGAAAGGGAAGTTCCAGAGAAGAAAAGCCCCTAATAAACACACCTTCACAGTGGGGGCTTGACATTTGGGAGAAAAGAACTTAAATTAATCCAAGGTGGAGTGGCCGGAGCATGTGGCTGGAGCATCAGGAAGCAGAAGAGGATGCCTGTCGGAGAAGGGCTCGGGCTGGTGGGGATGGGGATCAGGGCAAGGCAGCAGAAGCACTTGGGGCATTCATGGTGGCTCTGCTTCCCGGAGGCTGGTTGTCTGGCTGAGGATACACTCTCGTATTTGGAACTGGGGTTTAGCAAATCGACAGAAGTGCAGAAGTTCAGAGGGGAAGCAGCATGCAGATCAAGCTTCCAGAAGGAACAAAACTGAGCTGAGGATGAAGCCTTTCAAAGAGGACGTGATACAGTAGGTTCAAGGGATATTTCCCGTGATTTTTGACTGTAAGAGTGAAGGTAAAGGTGCTCTCAAGGCTAGCACTAGGTAAGAGAGCTTCTGGAAGAAGAGCATTGTCCAAAAGGACACATGTAGAAACAACACATTCATAAGGTGTCCACATGCATAAAGCAACACCAAAAGTCAGTACTGGCAATGGATGTAATGTGGGAGACAAACCAATGAAAAAAGGTTAAAGACAGTACTACTGTCTTCCTCAGCAGTCCATAGTATTGAAAGATTTTTAATCAAATAAATTAGAGAAATGCAAAAGCAAATGCTTCCTGCTTTATGAAGAACTCTATTCCAAAGACAACATCAATTTAGCCATTTCTTCACCCTCAATAACGCATCAGTTTGGATTTAAGGTCATGTACACTATAACCTGCAGACCAGTATTTATTTGGAAAGGAAAGGGATGCTAATTTGGGGAAGGTTGATGGAGAAGACAAATATAACCTGAAAATATTCAAACACAAATGCTAGTTTCTGTGATAGCTACCTGCCTCTATAGTCTCTGTGAAAGGACAGAATTTCCAGCTTTCTGTCAGTGAGCTGAGCTTGAACACATCTTGAGAGCATTTGATCATTATACATCTCTCTGCCCACATACAGTGGTCTGGTATGATGTAATTTTTGTAAGCTTCTGGATAGGATCACCATGAGCAAAGATTATCAGAGCTTATGACTTTTGGATTGATCAATCAATGAAGTTGCTTAAATTATTATTTTGTTCTGTAAAGAAAGGAATAAATAAGGATTGTTGTGTGCCAGCCACTGTCTTCTGCAGCCTCTTGCACATCACGAACCCAGAGCGCACAGAGAAACGGAATACTTACTTTGTTCAATACTTGCTCTGAAACCTGCAAGAGCAACAACAACATTTTCTTTTGTCTGAATTCATCCGTGTAATCAGTGGCCCTCTTCATAGTTTGCATTCACATCTTGGTTTTGTGTTCTGGAATAAAGGAACTTTCTCTAGAATGTATTCACATCTTACTTACAGCTTCTGGGGAATCTGCTTTCCTCCACACCCTTTCTGTTGTGACATTATTAGTTCTAATGATGTAACTTAAAGAGTTCACTTCATAGATCATATTATGCAAATCTGATAGGTGGGCTTGCTGAATTTTATGTGCTGCTATCAGTGAGTTTGGCTTTTCTGGTTTTAGGGTTTTTGTAGAAGTTCTGCAAGTTCCAAATACAGCTTCACATTTTCAGGTATACTGTGACTTTAGTCTGCTTTCGTGGCAGAAGAGCATTCAGAAGCAAACAAACAGAAAGAAAGAAAAAACCCATACTGCTTTCCAGAGGAAGTACAGCTGTAAATGCCTGTGGACACGAAGCTCCTTTAGAAATCAAGAAGCATGTTCTGAGATTATCTTTCACTTTTGAGCTGAGAGGAGAGCTATCAAATTCCAAGTATCCAAGCCATTGTAATGAATGTAAGACCTCAGATATATTATTGAGTTAACAAATTAGCCTCTGTCAGCTAAGCTTTAGTAACTCATCGTGTCATGTGCTTTTTGCACACTTTAAGCTCTTTGCAAGGTAGGAACAAAATCTTAAATCTTGATCTGCAGATTTTAGGTTCAGGCAGATGTCTCCTGCCTCGCAACTGCAGTGGCCAAGACAACTCATGTTTTCAAATACTGTGATTAACACACAGCAACTCAGTATGTCAATATGGGCTCTTTGTTGACACTCTAAAACTGATTTGATACATAGATAGCCAATACAACTGAAAGCTGCTGTGAAATTTTTTTTAAAGGAAACAAAAGGGATTTCAACCACAGCTGTTTGCCTTTCCAAGTTGTTATTGGGGAAAACATAGTGTTAAGACTAAAATAAATTGTTTTTCTGGGGGCTGGGTGTATTCTATATGAGTTAGACTTGTATCAGACACTGTGATGATGTTCATGCCAGCGGTATTGAGAAATGAAACACGAAGCCTACTTGGAAATTTTCCATTTCATCACTATGCAGTTTTTAGGTTGCAGTTTTATTGGTAAACTTAATCCTTTATGCAGACTGGGCATTTTGCCTTGATTGTGGTTTCTGCTGAGCCAGAGTGATGTTGCATAGTATGCTTGAAGTCCTTATTTTCTATTTTATCATGTGAGGAAGAAGGAAGATAGTTTTTTATATGCAGATTTCTAACAGGTTAATGAAAAAAAAAAAAGGCTAAAACCATTTAAAGATCATCACCCATTTACTAATCAGGTATATTACATCTTAGGCTGTGTCTAAAATTGGAACTGGACTGTGAATGCTCATATATTACATTTGGTGCCATTTGAGGAAAATCAGAGCTGTGAAAGTAGATATGCACAGAATGAATGACATTGTAAAGACGCTGTTTGCAGTGTCTTGTATACAATGGTGGCTGTAGTGTGGCTCATGGGACGCTAGTGGCAGCCTGTTGTGGTTTCTTGGAGACAGGGAATAGCAGCATAGGATGCCGTCAAAACTAAGTGCTGTTTCTTGTCAGCAGCCAGGTGCTTCAAGCCCGCTTTTCTGTCACCTCCTGGTAGGAAAAGGAGTAGTCCTGGAGGCACACCTTCTCCTGTTCGCCAGCACAGCTTGGTAGTTAGTCCTGGATAAATGCTACTCTTGGATCAGCGCAGCCAGTGAGATAGGAGAAGACGGGATTTGGCTCTCACAGCTGCAGGTGTTGGACCATTTTACTTAACCAAAATGCCCAGTGAAGACGAAAAGTAGAAAACCTGTTACAAGGAAATTTTTGTGGCTTGTGGCGAGGATATAAGAGTTCCGTAGACTTGAAGAATAAGCAGAGGAGCGTTTCCGAGTGTCGGTGTTAAACTCTGGAGCACTGGTCCGACAGAGCTCCAGACCATAGGACAGAGTACTACGCTGGAAATCGTAGTGGGTGCCAGCAGCTTCTTCCTGACCTGTTAGCTGGTGAGAGCGGGTTGAAGGCAGTGGGTCTGTTCAGGACTGATCCCAGGAGCTCAGTGTGTCTTCCCACATCCCCTCATTCACCACCACCAAGAGGAAGTGTCCCAAAGTTTGGAACTGATTGCCGCTAATGATCAAATACAGCTGTTAGGGATGAGCAGAAAGGCCACCAGTCCCGTGGTTGGACAATGTTTACCTTTGGCCAGCTCAGTGCAGCACCAGTGCCCGCAGGCTGCGGGGCACCCGGGCTCCCAGTGCGTTGGCAGTGCCGCCTGCCCGGCGCGGGGCCTACGGAGGCCCTCCCGCTGAAACATGGCACCGCGCCGTGCTCAGTGGGGCACGTTGGCCCCCCAGTTAGGTGACCTGTAATGACTGGCCGTTGATTATAGCAGAGCAAAAACAATTGTGCTGTTACACACCCACAGGTTTATGAGCAAATTCTAAGCAATATCCTAAAGGGGTGGGGGTTTTTATTTCCCAGTACAACGACTTCCACCTTAGTGGCATAACATGTAAATGTTCATTGTTCTGGGATTTTTCTCGTTGTGGGGTGCCGACACAGAGGTGGGCGCGACAGCGGAATGGCTGGCCATGCTGGCGGAGCGCCGGGCCGGGCTCCGGAAGCTTCTCTGGCAGGGGTGCGCGAGGGGCCAGCAGCTCCCGGCTGTGCAGTGCCCCGGGCTTGCCCCAGTCATGCACCCTTCTCTGAGGGGAACTGAGCCCCTCTCCTCTAGAGCCACCTTCTCTCTGAAGGCCTGTCCCTTGCTGTTCCCCCAGCAGCTTGTGGAGTAAGCACACAAGCCCAGAGCGGTCCCTTCTTGCTGCGGATGACAGGTCTGCCAAAGTTTGACTTTTTGTTCCCCTTGCTTTCCCTCATGGCTAGAAGTGGAGTGTACCCCGGATAGCCGTGACGCAGCAGCAGTCAGTGAACCCCCCGACTGCTAATTCTGGGCTGAGGTGCAGGCGATCATCTTGGATTTCTCAGTTTTTCCTGTACCTGGGAAAATTGCAAGGGACGGGCTGAGGACAGGTGACGTTCTTCCCCATCTGAAGGGTGTCAAGGGCTGCCTCCATACTGTCTGCGTGCAGAGCACTGCAGCCCCCGGGCCGGTCACTGGGGACTGATCTGTGCCAGTGTCCAAGCACAATCTAGTTCACACAGCTGAGGGCTAACGTCCTTGGGAAGGATTAGCCACATCGCAGCAGCGTGCCAGGGCCGCCCCTCGGCTCCCTGTGGCACCCTGTTGCCCTTGCTATTTTTGTGTGCCTTCTAAGATGACGTGCTGAGAGCCCTCTCGAGTACGCAGCGTAATACCAGGGGAGTGTGTTGGGTACCCTGGGAAGTGACATGAGGGACGCTGAGCGTGGAGACCTGCTGGGCAATGCCAAAGGGCTGACCCAGGCAGTGACTGTCCAGAGCAGACCTTGGTTGATGTGACTCCAGATCTCCGGGTGTCTTTCTCAGAGGAACCGTTTGGCCTCCTCAGGAGTGCAGCAGCAGGCGTGTAAGTGTAGACTACGGGGAAAATAGAGCCTGTAGCTAGACAGGATCAGGCTCCACTGACAGCACGGGTACACTAAGAGGGATGGGCAATTGGTTTCTCACGAGGAATAAAAAAGAATGTCAGCCAGCCGTTTCCATTCAAGACCAGCAAACTTCTGACTTGATCTTATACTGCCATGTTAAAATTTTCTTTTGCACCAAGATCTCCTTTGCTTTAATGGGATTTAGTGCAGTTTTGCGTGTCCTTCCGATGGAAGTCTTTGAAGTTCCATTCAGTGTTTGGAAGTGGAGCTTAATCAGTACTAATAAATCAGTGTTAAGTGAGGTTTTGGATCATCGCATGAACAGCTGGAATAGACAAGCTCAGCAATAACTTTTAAAAATCTCTTCACACTAGGTTATAAATATTGAGAAGTCCTTTTCTAAATAGACATCATTTTAACCATGTATGCAAATCTGGTCTAGTAGCAATTTGGCAGACAGCAACCAGTTTTCTCTCATTGTTACTGTGGGAAAGTTGATTTGATGCAGCAGTAATCAGGAGAATGCCCTTGGAAAATGTCCTTGATGTTGATAGCCTCCTGAAGGATGATCTGCCTATTCATAGGCCAAGTTTGCTCTCTAACCTAGTTCATGGAGCCATCTGCTGGCTAATAACAACTCCAGCTATGGATTGTCGTTTGGTAGTACTTCAGTTTTGAGGTGCGTCATCACAGCCTGCCATGGTCTCTTCGTCGAGATTCAGAATGTTGGCGTTGTGTACTAAACTGGTTATAAAAAGCACCATCAATATGGCCGCAGTTCACATCAGGGCTACAGGATCCAATATTTATGGACTAACCTTTCTCTCCCTCATTATTAAGCGCTAGTAGAAACATTTTGAATACTTCTGGAAATGTGCATGGAGAAAGGAAGGGCTGGTTTTCTTATGGTGCTTAAAAACTGGGGCAAGAAACTGTGAACGGTAAAACAAGGAAAGCAAGTCCTATACAGAGCATCCTTTGAGTGAAATCTAAAAAAAAGACAATATAGTCAAAACTAACTTTATCCCAGTGGGTATGTAGAGAGGAGGGGAACTCCAGTTCTATGCAGTGACTTTGAAGTCTAGGAGCTTAAATTAGAAGGTAAATGTTAAATAATGCATCAGCTTAAAGTGCTTCTGATCCAAATGGTACCTTATACCATTAGGTTATTGCAGCTTTTATAATTGCACATGGTTTTGTAATTTGTATATGCCAGCAAGAACATTAAGGTGGCTTTAGCCCTTGTCCCTGGGCAGTAAGCTTGGGAACAGGCTGTCAGTTTTCACTTTTGGGGGTTAATATGGTTCAAGCTCAGATATCTGTGATTAGGTCTTGCAGCTGTGCAGAAACTTACTAATCACCACATAATTAACCAGAAAGCCTTATGCAAGATGCCTCTTATCACTGAGATTATTGATCCAGGAGTAGTGTTTGATTATTAACTTTTCACTGGCTGTATAAAGTTCTGGTCAATAAAGGCAAATCTTGTGGCTTTGAATTTTCAGTAATCTGTGTTCATTTTCAGGCTTTATGGTAGCAAGTCGTTTAACTTTTCCACACGTTTACTTAAGCAAAATACTGTAAATTAATTCACTGAGCATGACAAATGAGGTCCCTTTCTCTTTCCTATTTTTCGCTCCTCTTCCATATTTTATCAGGCTGATATTTTCAGTGTGGCTAAGATCCCTTTACCCCAAGTACAAGGAATACTGTACTCAGAAAACTAGGACCTGAAAATAAGAAATGATGCAACCCCATTCGATGATAGCCATCGTAGGGGCTGTAAGACAGGAGAACTTTGCTGTTCATCATTGTGTCATGCAGCACATCCCAAACTGAGGTGAAACATTTTAAAGAGATGAGTAGTATCTATTGCAGCTCCCAGCGTTAAGGATCCCATTTACCTTGACTTAGAAGAGGCCACAAGAGTGAACCGTTCTTCAGAAGCAAGCTAATGAAAAGGGAAGGAGGGTGACATTTTTTGTTGATGGATTCAAGTGCCATATCAAGAATAAGGTTTGCAGTGTTAGTAAGAGGTGCAAGATAGTTCCTGAAGATCCATATTTCTAGGGAGCCCATGTTTTGGTTAAAGAGTTAAAACTACTTGAGCATCTTCATGCCTGCTGTCTGTCTAAATAGAGTCCTTTGGAACTGAAGTGATCTTTAAGTACACTGTAAAGCAGGTGTTTTGTACTCCTTGTATAAGAATACAGTCATTTTGGATTTATCTAGGGGGGATTTCCTAGTTCAGTTAGAAGAAAGCGGAGCCTGTTACGTTTCAAGCAGATCAGGAGAATTATGAATTCTTTGGACTTAGGAAGAATGTTTTCTTTCTGAAGTCCTGAAAATAAGTTGACTGATGTTGAGTGCACAGTCCCAGTTGAACTCTGGCAACGTTTGCTGATTTTGCTGAGATTTGGTTTTAGTCCATGTGCTCCATGCATAGTTGCTGACACATACATCTTCAGTTGAACTGGCAGAAGAACCACACTAGACAATATAGATTATTAATTTGAAAACTATGACAACGTTTGCAATAATTTTATTATTTTACAACTTCAAGTGGACAAAACTAATGTATGCACTGTATAGTTCACATGTATTCTGATAAATACTTGTATTATGTTTAGCTTGGATATGAAAAAGTATTTACAGTGTACAACCACAGATTTAGTCAGGCACAAAAAGTACATGATGAAGAAACTGATTTAACTTAAAAAGCTATCACTCCTGTGAGTATCAAAAGTTAACAAAATGAAAGCCTAACATACCCATCCATGCATAAGCTGCTGGACGTAACACTTGTTTAAAATGTGTTGGCTACAAAGCAAGTCCCTTCTGTCCTAAGGTTTTAATAAGTAATTGTTCCTTTGCTTCTCCCCTTCCTTCCTTCCCTTCATATATATGCACTTGTGTGCACACACTTCCCTTCCTTCATTACTATGCATATATACATACACACACACACACACACACACCCCATGCTTTCCACTTGCTCGTCTCCTTCCGACCCTGCCTGCTGGTGATGACTAGTTAATTGTCTGGAACTCGCTGGGCACTCGCTGGGCAGTTATGTGTAGCGTTTCCCCATGGACTGTGCTTCCTCCGGTGGCCAGCCTTCCACCTTCAGCTACATCTTTCTGCTCCTTTATCCTACGCAACTCTTAATTCCACTTTCCTTGGAGGGGAAGGCTGAAGCTGTGTCATCCATATGTAAATGGTTGATTGACGCTTACATTTAGAAGAGATTCTCTATTTGAATTGTTAGTCTTGAAACTATTGGGAGTGACACAGTGACAGAAGCAGGTTCCTAAGCTGGCTTTTTATAATTAACATGCATGATTTGTGAGCTGTACACCTGTTCAGGTGCCCTCTTTGAGGACAGTCAGAGGTGGAAATTTATCCCTGACGTAACTAACTTAAACTTTTCCCTCTTTATAACTACTCTTGGAAGTGTGAAAAACTTCCAGATGTGTAAAGAGACAGAAGGAGCCCTTGCATACCTGAAAGTTGATGAGTTTGTCTTGGTCTAACCCCATTTTTGGTAAGACCTGTCTTATACATGCGTTTTTGCTTGAGTGTGTTTGCCCTTTATTTGTGCCTGTATATGGAGTTGAAAGAGTCCATCACCTGTGAGAGTCTTCTAGCCTGTTCTGATGTTTGTGATTGGTTTTGTCTGCAGTTGATGTAAAAGAAGAGATGAAATAATTTGGGCATGAAAGAAAGATGAGTGTGATTCCACCACCAACCCTCTTCTCCCCCCC
>VYZV01025914.1:19504-35756 GCA_013401275.1 Pandion haliaetus | reverse complement strand
TCCCCCCCCCCCCCCCAGCTATTATGTTGGTCATGTGATATCTCTAGATGGCTAATCTAATATTTGTAATTTGATGTGCTGATACCAAGTGCTGGCACTTTACCGCCTTGTAATTTGGTTCATACCACTTGCTTGGCTTTCCGGCTCTTCTACCCCTTACCTGTCATCCTTCCCTTGGAGAACCTGATTCAGAAGGTTCAAAGCAGATCTTGATTTCATGAGCCTTGCAGTTTTCCTTTACCCAGAAAGAGAGCGTGAAAGGGGCTGATACTCCAACTTATTCTCCTTTTATTGAAGTGCTGTGTGCAAGTGCTAGGTTCGCCTCTTAGTAATCCTTCCAGAATCACTAAGAAGCAGGACCTGTACAAGTATAAAGCCTGTGTCTGAATGGGCATTCCGAACCCAGGATCTCAATTAATGACCGGTTTCAGTACCGGATTAAAAAAAAAAAGAAAAAAAAAAAAAAAAGAAGACTCTACGTTTATTTTGCCACAGATTACTGAAGCTTGTGGTTTGCACTTGCTGAATTCAGAGGTCTACCTCTATTTCTCCAAATGTTCCTCTCTGATTTTACGTAGCTTTGTATTAGATGGGGTGATCCAGTTTCTGCTGCACGAGAAGGCTGTGCCAGGATAAGCTCTGATAAGGATATGGTTTTAGCACTAGCACACAGGGTTTGAGCACATGCTTGCTTTTCCCACTTACCTTGCTGTGTTTCACTTGTACCTGGTATTCCAGTGTCTTTACGTGCAGTGGTCTCAAAAGGGACTAATGGAGTTTAGAAATCTGAACCATAAAGCTTTAGAAACAGCAGCGTCCCGAGCTTGACAGGACAAAGTTCACATCAACTAGCGAACTGTGAATCTGATTTTTCTCCCAAACTGCCCACAGCACTGTGGGCCTCAGATCACCTGAAGTCCTGCCGAGGACACGCTCGGTGCACCGGCCGTACTGGTGTTCACCTGCGCTCTCCCAGACACGCGGTTTCCGCAGCAGGCGGGTTGGTCCCCAGCGGGGCTGCGTGTGGGGTCCCGGGGGGGCAGGTCCTGGGGGGGCCAGGGGCAGCCACCCTGTGCCTGGCTGTGCCCAGCCCCGTCCTGCGCCCTCCGCTCCTCGTATCTGTTGAGGGCTTGGAGCCAAATCAAGGGTGTCCTGCTCCGGTGCTGGCCCAGTTTCCTTCTGGTAATTATAGTCTGCCTTTTTAGACTCCTCTGCCGTTTCAGTTTCAGGGTTTTGTCTTCCTGTAACTGTTACTTTTGTGTCCTCGTTTTCCCAGTTTCGCTGATGCAGACTGTGCTGTTCAGTTGTTGCTATGAGGAGCTTGCTAGCGCTGGCTTCCGTTCCCATCAGTTGGATCTACACGTCAGGTGTTCAAAAGAGGCGTTTCACATATGGAACACTCTAGATGAGGGAGAAGGCATGGAGGTCACCTTTTCTCCACAGTCGAAGCACCACTTTAGGGAACAGCACAATGAAGGAATGATCACAACTCAGTTCTTGACTTTTTCACCAGTTTCTCACTCTCTTGCTTCGTATTTCACATTACTTAAATATTTGGCAGCGTTCAGATTTCCCCAAATATATGGCTCTAGCCCCGGGTGTATTTTTTCCCCAAACTTTTTGGTTTTAAGGGGTCTTGGAAAGAGTTCTCATCTTGTTACAGGGGTCATATGAGCATCTAATCTGCGTAAGTTTTTAAGCTGCATAAAAGCTCATTTGCCCCCCCGCCCCATCCCTCCTCTCTCCAGTTTTACTAAGTAACTTCAGGAAAGAAGTGCTGTCGAATGCAAGCGAGCTACCCATCGCTGCACCTCCCTTGCTGCTGATGCAGCTGGGGCTCTCGCTGGCAGAGGCCCTGGGAAGGTGCGGGGAGGCCGCCCGGGGCAGTGAAGGGCTGCGTGCCAGCGTGACTGCCCCGTGCCCCCGTCCCCTCCCTGCTGTTCTCGGTGCCATCTCGATTTATGAGGCTTTTTCTGTGCTTGGCTTGGACAACTGGGAACATCTGTGTCCCCCCACGTTACTGAGGCTTGATCACATCATCCGGCTTCTGCTGTGGTAGTCATCCGTGTTCTGCTGCGTGAGGCTTTCAGAGAGCCGAGGCAAGGGCGGCAGCCCCACGGGAATCGTTGCTGCAGTGAGACTTGCACAGGCTCGCTGCTAGGTTGCGACTTGCCAGAGTGGTTTGGATTTCGTTTGCATGGAAGAGTAGCTGTGGGTGCTCTTTTTATGATGTTTCTAATTTCTTCATGGGTATAGAAGTCTACTTTTAACAGCACAGAACATCAGTGCAGTGTTGCCGCGCTTTGGGAGCATAACAAAACTTACTGAAGAAAGCATGCATTCCTCTTCGATGAGGAGTGAAACTGACTTCTCTTAATGGAGGTGATACTCAGCCTGGTAGGTTGGTTTGGGGTTTATTGCTCTGTAAAGCTTGTGAAGGCTCTATGATTATATTAAGTAGACTAATGAGCATATTTTCGTGGATTTGTTTGTTGCTTTATACCATGAAAGATCTATCTGAATAGTAGTAGAATTCCTGTGAATCAAGCTGAGTTGTACCCAACATAAACTGCTTCCTAAATAAGGCTAATGACATTCTTTCTGCACAAGAAATTTCACCTCCCTTCCCTTTGACCTGTAAGACAGGATCTACTATCATTCTTAGGTATTAGAAATGTGGAGGTTTCTCAGTATAGATACTGGTTTTCCAGAGTGAAATCTGCTGTATGAATGTAAAACAGTTCCTTGAAAAAGTGAATCGTGACCCTTTTTTTCTTTTTTAATTTCTTGTCATTGTGTTAGATTGCGATTCCAAATCTAGTGTGTGCCCTGAACTTGCACAAGTATAGAAATTGTTTCAGTTTCTGTATTTAGCCTGGACAGGTTTTTTCTCACTAGACTCTTGCAACAGGGTGAATGCCTTTTGGCCTGGTTCTTGCTTCTAGTTGGTCTGGAGCACAGCTGATAAAGTCAGAAGTTATCTGGCAGACGTGCAGCGCAATGCAGCGTTGTGCAATGCAGTGCAGTGCGTTGTTGTAAAACTCTTCTGCATGCCTTGGATGACTGGCTGATTTTCAAAATTTTGCAGGTGTGGGGTGGGATCCTCATTGGGTATAGGTCAGTGGCTGATATCGACATTTCTTTTTAAAAGCCTTCTTTACAACAGCTTTGCTAGATTGAATTCTGAACACTGTTTGTTAGAGCAGTGTCTCATGATCAGAGAATCTCAATGTCTAATATTCCCATAAGGTAATCAATTTTTGGAGACCCTCTTACCATTTAACCCTGAGAATACCCACAGAGAAATGGTAATACAAATGTCAGTTGAAGTAGATTTCCTGTAATTTCTGGGTTTTGGAATAATTTTCATGGCTCCACAATGCAGTTTTGAATACATGGTAATATGGTAAGGTACGTTGTTTCCATTTTCATTCACGTTCTGTGCACGCTTCTGCTTCAGTTACTGCAGTAGTGCTTCCTGGGATCTCTTTACCTAACGCACAGACCTGCTGAACATGAATGGCTTTGAGGCAACTGACGTTGTAGCAATGCGTTACAGAACGGGACTGCCAGCAGACATTGCTGATAGGGCAGTGCTGGTACTTGGTGCTGCATGTTGGTGCTAGGCAAAATGACAGTAAACTCTGCGCTGCAGAGCCCAGATCTATACCAGAGGCTGGTGCGGCGTATTACCATTTGGTGACTGCGTGCGGCCCAGTTGCAGAATTGCAGTGTGTACTGTTTTGATTGCCACCTTCCTTTTTCCTTTCCCTTCATCCTTTGCCCTCCTGTCCTGTTCTCTACCATCACAAAATGCTTTTGTGGGTGTATATTTTAGTATCTCCACGCCAACATGGCTTGTCTTCTGCATGAATCAGACTTCATATTGTCCTTTTTCTATGTAATGTTTTCATTCTCAGTTCCTGTTCTAAATGCCCCCTACAATATACTTGCTCTTTCATCATAATGCTTTTCCAGAAATGCCATCTGACATACCGGTATAATTTAAGACAATGGGGTTTTTAGCTGTTTTTCCTCTATCCCTGGTTCCTACAGAATACATTTTCAGGTTTTAACAACCCTTTTTTTCTCTTTTTTCCTAATGAAAACTGAATTTTGCTCTTAGTAATATTTTCTTCCATGTTGCCCATGTTTTGACTCAGTCAAGAGTTTTCTCCTCTGTTACATTGCAGAAATTTATATTATATGAATCAACATTTCAGTGCAGAATTTCTTCACATTACCTGTGCATTACTGCAGGTTAAGAGAATGATTAAAAAAAAACCCCAAACCTACCAAACCCAACCTCTGTAATGCCTGTCAGATCCTCAAAGAGTCATCTGGCTCAAAGGGACAGGCAGAAGGAAAACATGGAAAGTTATGTCCTTGTATCCATGCTGGCTGCAAACATGCTACATGGGTAACACAGTAGGAAACTTCTAAAAGCTCGCTTTCATTCTGTCGTTTTTGGCGGTTCCTGGTATTTTAGCCTTGGGAGCACCTTGCATACTCTGAATTAATGGTTCTGAAGATCTCAAACTTAGATTGTGTGTGGCTTGGCTTTGTGATCATCTCTCTCTGTCCTAGGTGAGTAATAATATTTGCTACAAACAGGAAATACCAGTGAGACAGAGAAGAGCAAGGGGAGAAGCAGCCATGAGGTGAGGGTGGCTTTTTAAAAATTAGTCTGGAGGAGTAGGGCTTGATGGCTTAACGTGCTGTGGGTCAGAGCTGTCACAAACAGGGTGATGAGCCTTTGCTTTACATCTTCTAAATATGATAGTAAAACACCTTTCTATTTGACAAGGAGGTCAAGGGCAGTGGTTATGAGGTGGTGGTTTCTTCTTGCACCAGTGGCAGCTGTGGTTAAAATGCCGTTGCTGGCTCTGTTTTGTACTTGAGTCCTTCTGTGACAATTACTCTCCCATTAGTTTCAGCCTTCCAGGAGATCGCATTAATCTTCTGAAAATTTTATTTAGGGATTTTTAAATAGCAATGTTTCAGTGGTGCTGTAAATAGAGCGTATAGTTTATAGGTGGATTTATGTCCTGCTGTGCATCTTTGAATCTCTGCATTTAATTCCACATGAATCTTGCTACCCAGTCCATTGTTTTGTGTGTGCTGAGGAAGGCATATGTCGCCTTGATTCTGTTGATTTCTCCTGCTTTGGCTGTCTGTTACCCTGTGAAATTATTTTGGCTCAAAGGTACAGTTTTAAAAATAGTGTCATGCGTTGAACAGGGAATGGAAAGCCCTGCAGCTTTAAATCTCGCAACCCTGGCCCTTTTCTGCTCTGAAGCAGATACTCCCGGCTGAAGGAGAGGTCCATAGCCCGCCTGCGAGCTCCGAGCATAACTGTTGGTTTGCATCAGCAGCACAGGAGCTCTGCACACAGCGATGCTTGTTTTGGCAGAGGCACTCTGTTTGTACAGCGAGCGCCCGGAGCCCTCTCAGTCTGGCAGATGGATGGAGCCGGGTAGGCAGTGCAGGAGGCTGCCCGGGCAGTACCTAGCACTGGGGCCAGGGCTGCAGATGGCCACGCGGTGATGTTTATGTGGTGCTGCTGTACCTGCGTGTGCTGTGAAAGGGACTTCTGTGAGCCTGTGAAGGTGAGAAGATTCTGGAGCATCACTAGGACAGCAGTAGTTATCTTATTTGGCTGTTTTATTTGTATCTCCGGTAGGACTTGACCTCGTTTTGTGGCATCAGCCTTGGAAACGCTGCATTTTCCTCCAGGCACTGCTGTTGAATTTCTGTGGTTGTTTTTTTATATAGCTTTTCTTCACTTCGGAAGCTGGGAAGTATGAAAAAGGCTCCTGTCTGAGTGAGTGTTGCAATCTGTAAATGAGATCAAATGTGGTGCTGCTTTTGGGGGTTTTCTGGTTTTGTTGTTTTAGGGTTTGGCTTGTATGATACTAGCCCCTTCTTTCATCGATCATTGTAAATGCAGCCCAGTGTCGGACAGAGATGTTTGGATTGGTAGCTTTTTTAATGTGAGCTCTTGTTTTGCTGTTTTAGCTGTGCAAAATGTGTTCTTGGGAACTAGTAAACAAATGGCAAAATCATACTTTTCCTCCAGGTAGAAAGGGAGTAAGAGCGTACTGCTTCCCATGGAGTCGGTGACCTTCAGAAATTAATAAATACTTTTCTTTGGTTTCATTTAGCTGTATAGCTAGGCTTTGCCCTTTCACAAGTCTGAGTTAACAGCAAGCTGTATTTCCCCCTCACATTTATTAAATATTGAAGAGAGACAGTAAGGGCTTTGACACTCTGATCTCTGATGCAAAATAGAAGATATTTCTCTTTGAGTTGTTGCAGTTAGCTCTCTAGTGCATTGTGGCTCCAATGTTTGGAGAAAAAAGAAATGCGGGATCCAGACTTATTTTTGCCATTTGCCTTTGCTGTAGATAAATGTTTGCCTAGGGTTTGTTACCATCTGCAGGAGACATGGTTGAGAAATGGCGTAGTGTTGTGTTTGAAGCATATATGTCTAATCACAATTATTTAATAGACTCATTCTTTCCCTTTGGGAAGATCTGGATCTCCTATACTGAGACATGTACTTTTTCTCACTGCATTCATCAGTCTTCATAATAAAAGCGACACACAGGTGGCTCTTGGGAACAGCTGTGTTAGAAATGCAGAGCTGAAGTGGTACAGACCGCTGAGGTAGAGGGCAGTAAGAAAGGAGGGGTTTATTTATATTCCACATTCCAGGTTGATAGATCTGTATGCTTTGCATCGTGGCATGTGGGACATCAGACTGATACATCACCTCTTGATAGCTGGAGAGAGAAGTAGTGAGCGTAGGATACCATGTTCTATGCCCTCTAGATCAGATATGGGCACTTCTGCTGTCAGGGTAACCCAAGAAGCTTTTCACCTTGTGTTGTGGAGGTGCTGCTGCAGTAAGATCTGTCTCTAGATGGAGTTCTTCATGAGGCTTCTCATTTTTTACAAGAATACTGAAAGCAACATAGTGATTTCAGTATTCAGTTATTTCAGTGTTTCCTATGGATTTCTAGACAAGTGCCCTGTTGCCTTACTCTGCTGGGTATTCGTCATCCCTTGGACGCGCCTTTCTCTTTGATGTCTCATTGCTTAGTGTTTTCTTCTTCCAGGTTTCTAAAGGCACACATGCTGTGTGTCTGCAGCCCTGGGGAGCATGCTTGTTCTTGTGCTGTAGTGACTGCCCTTGCCTACATTGCTTCTCCTTGTCCTTGATGAGCTAAGTTTGCCACTTAAAGCTGGTGCTAATGTAGGCGTACCCTGCAGCACTTGGGGCTAAACAGCAAGCTACATTTGAACAGAAGAGGAATCTCTGAAGCCCGCTCTATTGCATAGTTTTCTGGCAAGTGTAATATTAGCTGAGGTACTAGGTATATGTTACATTCGAAAGGCTTCAAATAAGGGAACAATATGTCAAGAAATGCTATATAGGAATGACAGATATGTTCACGGGAAACATGAGTCTTGCTGTTTTGAAATACTTACCTTTTGTATAAACTGTTGATGGGATCAACTGCATCCGGAATGAATTTTGGTTACGTTCACACTCTTGTGTTGTACCTGCAGAAAATACTACAAATAAAAATAAATAAAAAGAAGTTAAGTAAGTGTAGAAGTGCGGTTGCTGTGCTCATGTACAGGAGACCTTTAGACTAAATACTTGGAGATGACTTGCATGTTAAACTTCAACAGAGAAACATCTCCCGAAAAAGAGGGGAAATCCTTGCTGTCGCATGTGGCTATTCTGTGCAGAGCGATCGTGCAGAGACGTTTGTTCTCCCAGACTCTGGACCCAGTTAGCTCCGTTGCTTTGCAAGTCAAATTTAACTTGCAATCTGAAAATTAAACTCTGTTCTTTACAAATGAATATGTAAGATGCAGTAATGATCTATATTTATCAGATAGCACTTGAAGCATTAAACAAAAAACAAGAAACAAACTACTCTAGGAAGTGTTAACAATAATTTTGTCTCTAAGGTAATGAGATGTGATTTAGACATACTGGAGAAAACAGAATGAGTTAAAAAAAATCCAACAAAAAAACCCCTGCAAAAAACCCCTGTCATTTTACATAGTCACTTTCTGATAAAAGCTTGTGTAAACTTGTTTCCAAATCCACCCTCTCCTCCCAGTTCCTATACTTAATTTTTGTTTAGCTTTACCTCATTTCCTATCCTTATTATTGTAACTTCTGGCCTGATTGGCAGTCCTCCCTTGATTAAAAGTCTGCAGCTGCTAAAATAAACATCCATGAATGTTATTTTGGCCATATCTTTTGCTGTGTCATCCCTTTTCATCTCAAAAATCAAGTTCCTGCAAGCCCTTGTGTATAATTCAGTTCTTTCCTATTGTTCCATTCAGATTGTTGTATTCATTCCCTTGGACTTGCTGTACCCATAATGTTGGTGTTACTGCCCCATTTATTCAACCAGCACCACTGATTTTCTTCTTGACTAGTCTGTAGCTTTTGAAAACCATTACTGAATTGGACCACCAAGACTTACTCTTTTGCATTCAAAAATAGCTTTTCTCAAGATTTCAGAATTTTGAAGTCAAGAAGGCAGGGTCTTTGGCAGCAGGTGGTTTTTTTAAAAGAATTAAAGGGTCCATAGCCATCATCTTCAGGGAGATGTTACACTGTGTTGTGTCAGTCCCCTTCTGTCTCTAGCATGTAAATAAATACTTGTGGGCAGAGCTGGTGCCTGGTCCTGCATGCCTCCATCCCGTTTGAGGAAACGGCTTGTGTGATGTTCTTTGCCTCAGCCCACCGCTCCTGGCTGATGGGCAGTCAGGGATGTATGTGCGTGAACCGCAGGTGAGAAAGGTGTAAGTCAGCTTTGTAGCTTCAGTTACCTCCTAACCAGTTAGTAAGTTGATAGCTTTTGCTTCCTGAGAGACATGGTGCTCCAGGCAAGTAGATGCAAATGGAGAAGATGTAGAGCCTGCTGAGCTCTGCCACACTGGAAGCGCTGTGCTGCAGGGGACGCCCATGACTAGCAATTGTACTGTACTAACAGAGACTTTCCTGAAGCTCCCCTCTGGGATAGGTTAAGTTGGTTGTGACAGATGCTGTGTGCAATTCTTTCTGATACAGCAAGTACGATGTCATGTGGCAGCAGCATCTTCCACCATTCCCCCACTCCCAGTGACTGCTGAAGTTGAAATATTGGTCTCCTTCGGGGATTTCTGCAGCTGACAGATAGGAGGATGTCGTGGTTTAACCCCAGCCAACAACTAAGCACCACGCAGCTGTTCACCCACTCCCCCCCCACACCCAGTGGGATGGGGGAGAAAATCGGGAAAAGAACTAAAACTCGTGGGTTGAGATAAGAACGGTTTAATAGAATAGGAAAAAAAACTAATAATGATAACACTAATGAGATTACAACAATAATAATAAAAGGATTGGAATATACAAGTGATGCACAATGCAACTGCTCACCACCCACCAACCGACCAACCCGGCAATCCCTCCTCCGCAACGCGCCCGCCGCAGTTCCTAAAACGTCCCATGGTATGGAATACTCCGTTGGTCACTTTGGGTCAGCTGCCCTGACTGTGTCCCCTCCCAGCTTCTTGTGCCCCTGCAGCTTTCTTGCTGGCTGGGCATCAAAGGCTGAAAAACCTTGACTTTAGACTGAACATTACTGAGCAATAACTGAAAACATCAGTGCGTTATCAACATTCCTCTCATACCTAGCTCCAAACTTAGCACTGTACCGGCTGCTAGGAAGACAATTAACTCCATCCCAGCTGAAACCAGGACAGTAACCAAATGCATGCTTGAGCCCATTTTTTAATGAATCTTGACACTCAGGAATAGCAGAACAATACAGCTGGTTGTTTTATAGCTAAACTCTGTTTCTGGCACTTGAAGCAGCATATGAAGTCGCATCTCCATTTCATATTGAATTAGGTGTCAAGGCAATGGGAGAGTCACGCTGCAGCTGGCTTTACTAGATACCAGGTTGTGGGCAAGGGTTTGTATGTGTACCTTGGGCCGTAGCTTGATGTATGCTCCTTCTGGCTCCAGCACCACCTTAAGCGGTCCCAGGTCACTTTTCCCTCTTGTAGCATTCCTGCAGTCCTGCTGGTACTCAGTGGGTGGATCCTTATGGTGAACCAGGTTTGGGAACTCAGTAAGAATGAAAACGTCTCCAAGTTCCTTATCGCTGGGTCAGTCCCCAGGTTAGCTGGCACCTTGGCCCCGCAGGGAGTTGTTGTTCTTTCTGTCCCCCTCCTGTGCCGATGCAAAGGCAGGCAGGGAGCTGCTTAACTTGGCACCCCCACCAAAGAAAAGGAACGCTGAATTGCATGTGAGTCTCTGGAGCATCTTGTAAAATGTCGCTCTTGCAGTTGCCAGCTAGCCCTTCTGTCCCTTGTTAGGTATCTGCCATCTCTTCTTTCTGCAGAGTGAGGACGCGCTGGCCGTGTGGGAATGCTGGGACCGGCGTGGTTCTGAGCTGGCAGATGTAACATGAGCGCACACGTGCTGTAGTAATCATTGCTTACGATTGTTTAACTACTGTGAGTAAGGTATAAAGCCATTTCCTCTTGGTGTTGGTTCCCTGCTCTAGCTGTTATCTTAGGCAGGCAAAGGGATTGTACTGGAAATTTTTCTTGAATTTTTTTCAGGGTCACTTTTCATTTTTGTTTTCTCATGGTGTTTTTTTCCATAACCAGGATGATCTTCCCACCATTTTGAGGGTTAATTGCCCACAGGCAAGAGCTGTTTAGCTCTTTTAGAAACCCCAGTTATAATCTAACCAATGAGCTGTACTATGTAAAACACACAGCAAGACTTCCTTGAGCAGTCCATCTGTTTGTATGCTTTCCTTAGCCAGTTTTGGTTTTGATTTGGATTCAGGAGCGTAATAGGGGCAGCTCAAAACAGTTGCTGGCAATGATGACCAGCAGTTTCTGGGGGTAAGTAGATGCAAGCCTGTTAAAATGCAAAGCTGCTATAGTTTCTGAAGATTCAGTTGGCCAATAAAATTTTGCAGGATAACTGCACCGTGTGTCATGAAGAATCACACTGAACCTGTTCTCTGTTTTTCTTTTGTATTCTTCTTGGCGGTAAAGCCAAGGCAGATGTTACGTAGTGCAGGAGCATGTATGCGCACTGGGCACTTGCTGAGGGAAGGTGGAAGGTGGATTCTTAAATGAATCCACACATGAATGGACAGTTGTGTTTGTAGGGGTGGTTCAGTGCAGCAGTATCTGGATCTTCTGTCTATATTTAATCAAGAGGTGAATGAACAGAAATCTTTTCCTTACATATGCTATTACACTGGATTTGCAATGACATAAATGTGCAATTTGAAATAAATAGTGAACCAAAGAGTTGGTAGTATCAAATGTGTGGCAGTGTTGCAGCACACAGATGAAAAGGGTTACAGGTCAAAGTTTTTAGTACAGACATATCCACAAATCTAATATGTGGGTGTGGAATCTCTGTTCTTGGAGACGCTCAAAAGCCGCCTGGACGTGGTCCTGGGCAGCTGGCTCTAGGTGGCCCTTCCTGAGCAGGGGGGTTGGACCAGACACCTCCAGAGGTCCCTTCCAACCTCAGCCAGTCTGTGGTTCTGTAACATCCTTTAAAAAGCAAAGCATTAGGAAAGCTCTCTCACCTGTCGGTCATGAATAGCTTATTCTATCACCCAGGTGGGTCAGGCAGAGTAATGTGTATTACTTTTTTCATTTACTTTGGGCCCCACGATAAATTTTGCAATATGCTATGTCTTTATCAGATCCAGCAGGGACACTACAGGCTGTCTACTCACGGGACAGACGGTAGGGTTGATACCACCTTGACTCAGATGTTTAAAGAGCCATGTGCTGCAGGTGACATGCAGGGAGGTGACCTCTGGCTGTTGATTGCATTTAATTGAATATGTTGAAGGTACCTCATAGTAATTTGTGATGTTTAAACATCTCTTCATTGTACCTCACAGGGATTCTGTGCATGGCTTCACACAAATGTGCATTTAGATGGTTTAATGCAGATCTGTAATGATACAGTACATTTTTTGCGCTGTACAAATACTGAAGCAGAGAGAAATGAGGAAAAATGCAGGGCCAAATGAGAAATTACAGTGTAATTACAAGACACTGAGGCTAACAGCCCTACCCTTGTATCAAGAGTTGTGATTCTTCTACAACCATAGGTTGTCAGGCTCTCAGTTTCATAGCTCTTAAAAAGACAGCTCCTCTTGAAGTGCAGGACTGGTGGAACTAATGTGGATTTGGGGTTGTTACTGATTCAGTGGAAACTGCAGCAGTATCCAAAAGATTGATTCTGCTTCATGTGACACATGGTTTGTTGAACAGATGTTTGTGTACTAGTGTTTTAAGTCATCCCTGCATGAAAGCAGTAAAAGGTATTCTCCTTAAGCCTCCTTTGACTTCTCAGAATAATAAATATTGCCAAGAACATGTGGGTATGGAAACAAGAAAATTAAAGCTAAATTTGAGTCATGCATTTTAAGTAATCTCAAGCTCCCTTTCTACAGCTATCTTCCTACTCACAGAATTTCTTGAATCTAAAGGGACTTGATCCTGAACATTCTCAGGATACACTTTTTCTAAATCTTTACTTAGTGCAATTTGCCATCTTTTTGCTTTTAGAGGGAAAAATAATACACAGTACTCCATGTTGACAAGTATACAGGAATAAGTCCATTGGAAACGTGAGAATTTACCAAGGTCCATTCACTTAGGTATAGTTTGCAGCTAAGCAGCAAGTAAAAAAAGTCCTTTTCCCTGGCATTTGGTTTCTCCAAGCAGCAAACCATAGGCAACTGGTCAAGTAAAATATTTTCCAGAATAATTTTGATTCTATCTTCAAATAGTACTATCCATTTTGAAAACCCACTTTTTTGTGTGGGTTTTGGTTGGTTTTTGGTTTGTTTTCTGCAAAGAACTTTCTCGCACTTTTTTTTTTTCACTGTTTTGTTTATTTGCATTAATTTGTGGTGGGCTCCCCTCCGAAAAAAAAAAAAAATCGTATAAAGGTACTTTAAAATAATGCGTCAGTTTGGAATTCGGAGCCACTGCTGAGCAGACGGGGGTGGGAATTAAATAATTCTGTATCCAGCTGAAAGTGTAAGGAGACTTGAGGGCAGTGAAAAGTAATTACCTATATCGAGCATTCAGTTAATAGTTCTAATAAGTACAGGGCATGTCCTGGGAATACAAAGAGCAAGCACTCACACCCTCACTTTGTGTCTTGGATCAGGGAGGGCACTCAGCGTCCCCGCGTGTCTCTGAGGTCTCAGGATATGCCAGTTGGCAGGATGCGTGCTCCGCAGCACGGAGCTGGTCCCAGCCTCGCAGGGGTCCGACGGAGCGGGAGCCGGGGGGCCGACAGGTGCCCGTGGGCACTGCAACTCTGCAGACCTGGTCAGACGTGAAGGACGCTCCTTTTTTTCTCCCCTCTCATTTGTATTCCCTGTAAGGTGTTAATTAGAGATCTTATTTACTAATGAACTAACTGTCTTGTACCTGTCATCGGAGACAGCAGGTCTCCAGTCCTGCGCGTGCCTGAGGCAGGAGACCATCTGCCCACCCGATGTGAATGGTTGGCCCGAGTCGCCGTGGTCCCTGCACCTGCAGCACGCTGGCTCGGCCAGCCGCACGCTAATGATGCTGTTAATGAGGTGTGTTTCCAAACACGGAGTCTAAAACGTAGGACTTTCTATGAGTCTCTGAGATTCTTCTGCCTGTATCGCTGTACTGCCTCCAGCACAGTGGGGAAAGGGAAACAAAACAACTTCTGAATTTTTCCATGATGAGTTTTCATTGCCACTCGGGGTGCTCGGTCACCAGGAAGCGTGACTAATCTGGGCGTCTTGGGCACTGTTAGCTGCCTGCCGGGGCTGCTCTCCACAGTTGTCATTCTCGGCTCCCCTGTCTCACCTTGCCCTATATATTTTTATTCCAAGTAACGTGTTGGCTTTCAGTCACGTTTTTAAAGCTCCAAATAAGGGAGGAGAAAGCAGGAGCTGAGCCATCTCCTTACAGTAGGGTTGCTCTGAATTCTGCTGTTTGCTTAAGCTAACCGCCCAGCTTGTTTAAAAAAAACCCAAACACCAATCAGTCTTCTTGGTGCATGACTCTGTGGTATGTGCATTTACTGAAGTAGTTTTGAAAGAAGGGTGAAACACCTGTAAAGGAACTGTTGTGTTTCATCTTCAGCAATGTCCAGTGGCAAAATCATAGGTTCTTTTTGGGTTGTGTGTTGCAGAATAGATACGTAGAAATACTTACATGGGGGAAAGCCTGACAGTGTTGAAAGTCCTAGGAATTTGGTAAGATCTTGAGGGGGAGGAAGCGTAAGGTCCTCACGTGATTTGATTTGGTTCATGGCATAACGCCAGAGCAGTCTTCGGTATACCTCGTGGTAGGAGGTCATGCAGGTCCGCTCTATCTGGACTGAGTCAATATACTGGAAAATTGTATTGCAGGGGAGATGGACTAATTGAATTGTAATCCCTATTTTTATACAAACATTGACCATTACAGTATTTAAATTACCAGCATCTTTTTCAGGACAGATTGCCGGTCATCTTAAATCGATAATATGTCACCAGCATCTCCCAGGGACCCAGTTTGTGCTGAGTCTTCCCTTTCTAAAGCCTTGTCAATACAGAGAAAGTACTTAAATTGTCTCAGTTCTGTTCCAGAATAGCACTTTGTACAGCCGTTCGCTTTTTAACTGGAAAAAACCCTTCTTGTTATTCCAGAATAATATCCACACAGCTGGTAATTAGTAATTAATCCCAACATGGTTTATTCTACTATAGCTGTTCTGGTTTATTTTCTGTCACAGGTGTAGGAAGATAGCGTGAGGAGATAACGCTGAAGTCAATTGACTTTAAAAGGTGGGGAAGAGAAAGTTTCTACAAAATGTTTCTCTCACAAAACTCGTGTCTGAGAGGAAGAGTGTACTACTCGTGTAATTTATAGTAATGATATACACACATACACTAACTAATTAGACCCAACTGGGCGTAAATTAAGCCAATAGAAACTCTTTATTGTGAAGTAATGTTGAAGTTCCATTAGTCCTACGACACTGAAATGTGCAAACTTCAGCTCAGAGCGAATCTGTGCTGTGGAAGAGCTGACAGCCCAACATGATGAACAGTTGTTTGGTTCTGGGACGCTGGGTCAGTCCTGCTCTCGCTCACCTTTACCACTGCCCAGTGCAAAAGTGTTTGTTTATTAAAAAAAAAAAAGTTATTTCAAATTACTTTCTGAAAAAGTTGCATCAGATTTGTGGATCTTTCTTTTTTTTCATCTGTCATTAATACTTCCTTCCTCTGGAGTAGATACAGATCATTACAAATGGATTGATAGGGTTCTTTTTGAGAAGCCAGCTTGTTTTGTAAGGCGATTAAGAGGAGTAAGATTGTATCAGTGTGTTGAATAGAAAAGTCTGCGCTGTGCTGCTTTATGGGTTACGGCGAGTTGGCAAAGCAGTAGATCAAGCTGTGTGCTATTGCAGATGAAGGGTCTGTGGACAAGGAACTAGGCGGTTATGGCGCAGGGAGGTGGTCGACACTCTCTAGGTCGGGCGTGCCCTGTGCACGCAGGATCTTTGTTTCCTTCTACACCATACGAAGAAATCAGATCAGTGACAGTCCTAGGAAGATCCTAACAAAATTTCGAATCTTACCGAATGTGTACTACTTTGAAATGCACGTGTCCCTAGATCTCAAGGGATCTCTCTGCATATTCTCAGCACTCATTTTCCATTAATCTGTTGGGGTATCCAGGGTTCCTACAACTAAACCCGCTAAGAAAGCAGTTGATACTTCTGCAGTCACTACAGACTGAAAACTGGTAATTCTGTGGTTTCCAGCAACTGAACTCCGCTAGAAAATAAATCAGTTGAGCTTTCCACATGTCTAAATTGGTTTTCCTACTTCTGCGATAGCGAACAGAGACCTCGGTGTAAAGCTGCTGGGGAGGAGCCTTGCTGGCCCCGCTCGGCGCTAGCCTGCCTACTGCAGGTGTTAATTTTGTTGCATTAAGTGTAGAATATTGAAGCCAGGGCGAGGGATACCATTAGCTCTAATGGCACGTTTTGTGTCGTAAAGTATATATTCACAGGACGCGTAGGCAAAGGTGCTCTGCCTTCGGGGAGCAGGGGGCGAGTTGGCCGGTAGCTGTTGCAGTCAAATAACCGGAGATGCTGCCCAGTCCGCGCAACGCCTGCGCTCGAGCCTGTTTGCCCGGG
>VYZV01025914.1:6056-18860 GCA_013401275.1 Pandion haliaetus | reverse complement strand
GGGGGGAGAGCGTCGGGCTGCGGCCGGACTGCCCGCTCCGGCCGGCCGGCCGCGGGAGAAGCGTCGGCGTTCGCGGTGCTTACCTGGCGCGGTTCGTTTGCGCTGAAGTAGCGTTTCGCTTTACGTTTTTTTGGCTAAAAGGGGGCTTTGTCCTCTGAAACTTGCCGTCTGCTCTCCTCCTGCCGGGAGGGACCTGCTCGGGGGTTCATCGCTTCGAGCAGGCTCTGCGGGCCCGGCTGCGGGAGGCAGCGCCTGTGTCCGGGGGGCTGAAGGGCTCGCTCCCCATTCCGGCACTGGCCTTAGTAGAGCTCTTGTTCAGGACGCGGTTTAGTGGGCACGGTTGACGGTTGGACTCGGTGATCTTAAAGGTCTTTTCCAACCGAAATGATTCTATGATTTTCTGGTGAGCTTCGTTATGGCTTGCTGTCATGCAGACAGGTGAAGCGCTGGGAGTAACCTGGGTTTGCTCTATACTTGGATCTGTGTGGCTTTTGCTCTTTCACGGTTGCCTTCTCCATCTTCTTACTCGCCAGCTGACAGAGCTACCGGGCTTATACCAGACCTGCAGAGAGCTCAGCCTGCCAAACCTGGGTGCCCTGTCTGGCTTCGTGCTTGAGTTTTTGGTTGTTCGAGCCATTAAGTTGGCTTAAGTATGAGGGGGTTTGCTTTTTTTCTCAGCTTTTGCTAGACCCCTGTGAAGCCCATGAAGCTCAACTGACTGATGCCGTACCCTGGCCAGCTGAAAAAAAAAAGGTGCATTTTTTTCAGAATTGCATCCAGTTGTCAAGTCGGTTGGCACAAAGAAGGAAAGGTTTTATATTGGCGTAGCTGGTGACTAGCACTTAAATTTCTCTCTCTCCTTGCCTAGATCGAGCGATTGGAAGTCAGCAGCTTAGCGCAGACCTCCAGTGCCGTGGCCTCAAGCACTGATGGCAGCATCAATGCAGACTCTGTTGATGGCACCCCAGATCCTCAGCGTACAAAAGTGGCTATCACGCACCTGCAACAGAAGATACTGAAGCTGACCGAGCAGATCAAAATCGAACAAACAGCCCGTGATGATAATGTGGCAGAGTACCTGAAACTGGCCAACAATGCAGACAAGCAACAGAGCGCCCGCATTAAGCAAGTGTTTGAGAAGAAAAATCAAAAGTCAGCCCAGACCATCCTGCAGCTGCAGAAGAAACTAGAACATTACCATCGAAAGCTGCGAGAGATCGAACAGAATGGGATCCCTCGGCAGCCGAAGGATGTCTTCAGGGATATGCATCAGGGTTTGAAAGATGTTGGGGCAAAAGTCACTGGCTTCAGTGAGGGAGTAGTAGACAGTGTAAAAGGTGGGCTTTCCAGTTTCTCCCAAGCCACACATTCAGCAGCCGGAGCTGTGGTTTCCAAACCCCGGGAGATCGCCTCCCTCATAAGGAACAAGTTTGGGAGTGCAGACAACATTGCTAATCTGAAAGACTCCTTAGAGGAAGGCCAGGAAGATGGGACAGGAGGCAAGGCTCTAGGTGTTATTCAGAACTTTCAGTCAAGCCCAAAATATGGCAGTGAAGAGGATTGCTCCAGTGCCACGTCGGGCTCAGTGGGAGCCAACAGCACAACAGGGGGCCCTGTGGGAGCTTCTAGCTCCAAAACAAACACTCTGGATATGCAGAGCTCAGGGTTTGATGCAATACTGCATGAGATTCAAGAAATTCGAGAGACACAGGCAAGACTGGAAGAATCATTTGAGGACCTTAAGGTTCGCTATCAGAGGGACTACTCATTAATAATGCAGACTCTGCAGGAGGAGCGGTACAGGTATGTGCTTTTGTACGTTGCTTCAGAATTAAATAGTGTGAGTTGCAGAGTACCAAAGTCCTGGACAGTGCTACTCAGCAGGCTGTTCCCAGCAGCCTGATTCAGATGGGAACGTATGTGGTCTTCTCAGGATTTTGCTCTCCCAGCTTTGTCTTTTGTAAATATTGTTGTCTTGTTGCTCATCTCCCTTTCTGCACAAGAAAGAAATACTGAGGAAAAAGGTTATTTCATAGCATTTTCAAGATAAAAAGTGAAGTCAAAGAGGTTTAGAAAGGAGTCCCAAAAGACCAGGAGTACATTGGTGCAGTTACTGTTATCCAGACAGTGCTTTGCCCTGCAAAAATCCTGCAAAGGTTTGGGTCAAGGCAAGAGACAGGGAACTCTGTGTGGACAGTATCCTGGCCCTGCCTCCTACAACACTCAGATCCATATCTACCGGAGAAAGAAATATCCAGCTTTCTTAGGGCTCTTCAGAAAGACATGATCTTGCCCATGTGCCAAAACTAGAATATCCCCTTCCCTTCTCTGCTCAGGCCCACAGTGGCAGGGTTCAATGAAACGAAGTTAAATTAAATGTCAGATGCTGGCATGCTCTTGTCATGGAGGTCACGTGGCTGTGGAATGGGGTAACCCATGTTTCCCTCAGCCTTCCCCTCGCTGGAAGGAGTGGAAAGGCGGAGGAGTCCCTGCTCAGGTCACAGGGGAGGGGTGACAGTGGCTTCAGGGAGGCAGCCCGACAGTGTGGTGTGGCAGCCAGCTTCTCCCTGCCCCCTGAGGCTGCCCCCACCTCCCCCACAGGAGAGCAATGCAAGGAGAGGTGCTGAGGGAATCCCTGCTGGGTGGGAGAGAGCTCTCAGCGGGCTACCCCGTGCTGTCCAGCAGAACGTCTTGCATCCTCCCCATCACACGCTGGGAATGAGGGCTCGTCCCCAGGCTCCGGAGGGAAGAGTTACCAGCTGCCCTTCTGCAGCCGTTCAGGACACTTCAGTCTAAGTCAACAGGGTTCTGAAACTGCGCTTTTTAAGCTTTAAATAACAAAGGCAAGGGGTCCAGGTCCTCGTTCTAATGGAGGACAGCAGGCTTTTGTAATGAGGTTGCTTACGGCCTTTGAGACTTCAGCCAGGCTGTGAAGCACAGCCTGTGAGGCTCAGCACAGCTGCTGGGTGTGGGGACAGGCTTTCTGAAGTACTGTGTGCCACTTGCTGCGTTGGTTTGCGCAGTACAGCGTGGAGTTGCCCTACAGCTCTTCAGACATGCTGGTGCCAGATCATTGGAAAAACATTTGCAAAGTCTTAGCTTGCTGGGATCTTGTAGAGACAGCAAGCTTTCTGTGTGCTTTGCAAAGCTTGGATAGACAAAGCCAGACCAACACAACTTTCTAATCCCGCTTTGCAACAATCAGCGGTTTGACTGAAACCGGCACCCAGCACAGCAGCTTTGGTTCCTAGTGCCTCGTTGTCATAAAGTCACATAACGAAGCAATGTGGAGTTTGATCTTCTGCTCCCCGGTAGAGAGGGGTCCTGTTGTCTGTTGCTGTGCGGGTTGTTGTTTCACGCACACAGCAGCATGCGTTCCTGGTGGAACACTATATGCGAGCACAGTGCAGCTGAAGGAGCGGCCTGAAAGTACAATAGAAGACCTTTGGGGCTGATGTATCTTGTCAGCTAAACTGGCTAGTTATTCCCTGAAACCATTTAGCAAGGTTCACGGAGGTCCTCATACTAGTGCAATAAGAAGTCGTATCTGTCATGTGCTGTTAACCTTCACTGAGTGCTCCCCTGAGGTGAGCCCAGAGCCTAGCCACTAACCGAGGCAGCCTGGAGTGAAAAGCTTCCGGGAGAATCTGTATTTGGCTTATAAATGCTTAAAAAGATAGTAATTTAGACATGCCATTTGGAATGTTGATGCAAATTAATTAAAGGTGTGGCCTTTAGAGAGGACCAGTTAAACCACACTCAGTGCCATTGTCTCTGCAGGCTTTCAGAGGCGAGCAGGTAACTGCACGATCCGCAAGGAGCTCATGGGTTAATCACAGTGAGATTAATACCTTATTGTACAAATCTAGATTCTTGTTTGATAGCTTCTGTATTTTAGAAGATCATGAAGATAAAAGCCGACATCACCCTGAGAAGTGGAAGGTTACATGATGTGTCCGAGGGCAGAGAGGATGCTGCTGCCTTGGCGGGGAGGGCTGGCACCTGTTCCTCCAACTAGGAACCCCTCTCATTCCTCTGCTCCCTTCAGAAAAAATGAGAAGATGGGAATGGAGGTTGTGGTTTGAAGCTGGGAGTCTGGGGGTTCAAATTAATCATAACTGGCTTTAAAAGCTATAAATACCTCGTAACTCTGCTCTATTTCTGGGAAGCTTTTAGAAACAAGTGCTGAGTTCAGTTAGAGCTTAAAAAAAAAGAAGTATTTTGAGAAGTCTTTGCTAGTAGGACAGCACTGAGTGTATTGTACCTGGGAGCTGGAACAAAGCGCGTGCCATGACTTTTCCTCACCCAGTCTTTGTCCATTTCCTTTTTCTTAGACGTGCTGCTTTTTTGCAGGTTCTGATCTTTTTTCCTTGCGTGTTTGTGCAGTTTCTGTTTATCAGCCGTGGCTTGCCTCGCAGGTTTTCCACAACCTCCTCAATCCCCTTGCTCCCTCCTCCTGCTTCCAGATCTTGCCTATCAGTCGGCGTAGCTGCTGGTTTGCTACGTGGCTCTGGGGCAGGGACTCGCTGGTGCAGTTGCTTCAGTTCTCCTGCCCTGGTGCTGGCGGGGTGGCACGTCGGCAAGGCCGGGGCCAGCTGTGCCCCCCTGCCCGCCTGCTGGCAGCACGTGCCGGCCCCGGAGCACCGCGCCGCTCCGCCGGGGCTGAGTCATGGAGGAAGGAAGATCCTGGCGGCGCCTTGGCCGTCGTCGTGTTTCTTCTGCACCGGGAGCGGACGCTGAAACAGCCTGTTGCTTATCTCATCAGTTGGAAGGTGGTGGTTGTTTACTGATACGAGCAGGGACTTTCTGTGCTATTGAGACTGAAATAAAGTTCCTGCTGAGTATTTTCATCTTGCTTGTCCCTTTAGGAACCTGTTTGTACGAGGTGAAGTCATGAGCTCATATATTTGGAGTGTGGCCAGACTGAGGGTTTGGGTTTCTTTCCAAGCTCAGCATCCTTGGAAAGGGCATTTAGGTCTCCCACGCTCCTGTCAGGAGAAATCTGTCAGGCAAAATACTAGGCGCTGGTGCTTTCATTTATCTGATTTTTGCTGTAGTCTAATTGTTGGAATTCAGTCTGTTCTCATGATTTATTTTAAGATAGATCAAAGCTGCTAAACCTTTGAGGTCTGGAAGGGTTGAAGAGGCCTTTCTGGAGTGTGGCTGGGCAGTGAAGGCAGCGTGTTGGGTCAGGCAGGTGCTCACCCAGCCGTGAAAGCACTGAAAGGTCCCTGCCAGGGGAGGTTCGGAGCTGGAAGCACGGCGTGATGCAGGCACTGAGAGCAGCTCGTGCTCCCTTGGGAGCAAGCTCTGTCCCTTGTGTATTGTCTCGATAGAAGACTTGGAGTATATTGCAAATAGATACTGCTTTTAGCTATTACTCTTCTGTTGAAAGCAGTGTGTTCGGTACCATAAAAAATGTATTTGGATGACAAGTAAGGATCAGATGAAATTTTGTATGACATGGCTATAAAAAAAAGTCCATCTCAAGAGATGCTTGAAGAGAGGTATTACACTCCGTTCACAGTGTACAGTGAAGATCTTTTAGCATCAGTTTGGTCAGAGTTTCTTTACTCACCAGAGCACTTACTGAGTGCAGATAAAATGTCTTTTTCACGATGTCTCTCCCTTACATACGCTGTATTAGCCATGTATTTTGCAGCTATTACNTAAAAAAAAAAAAAAAAAAAAAAAAGATATGGTTATAATTGTGTTTCCTAGCCTTTTTCAAATCAGTTCTCTGATTCCCAAGCAGTGAGCCTCAGAAAACGTGTGGAAGTCTAACACGGCTTTTTTAAATTAAGTGTTCCTGTATCACATACATCAGCCGAGCACCCCAGCAGCTTACTGGGTGTCTTCCATATGAACATCCCTGATGATCTCTGAGATACTTGTGACAGTTGGCACTAGTTTATTACACAGAAAAGTTTCTGTGCTGGAGCTCGTTAATCTAGAGGTTAGTAACTTTAAGGAGAAATTTCACATTTTCGCTAGTGAAAAAATAATTCTTGGACTCCAGTGAGGAATTTTTCCTTACCTGAAATAAAGGTGGGATTTGATCATTCAGGGCAGTGCTATATTCACAGATGCATTTAAAGTATGTTAGAGAGGGAAGGGTGACTATAACCTTAACCCTCTTGACAGGTGTCCTATCCCTTTCATTTTTTGTAATACCTCTGAGTTAAATGTGAACCATCCTTCAAATGGAAGACCCTGGCTTTGGGCCCTGTAAGTCACATGAACCCCTCTTAGCTTTTCAATTTTGAACACCAGTAGAAAACAGCAGGAAAAAAAAAATCATTTCCTAAACTGTAGATTATGGGGCAAGGAGTGAAAAGGAGATGGAGGAAGTGTAATTTCAAAAATAAGTCTGGGCAGGTTGTGGGTCTGTTTGTCTGTTTGTTTTTTCTAAATAACCCAATTCCAGCAGTTGTCTAACACACCGCATGTGCAGATGATTCTTGGGTGCGAACTGCAAAAGCTGTGGGGTCGAGCAGGGAAATGAAATGTGGTTTAGGAACAAGCTGGTAGTCCTGCATTCAGGGCAGGGGAGGACTGGAGCCGACCCATTTGCTAATGTTATGGTTAAACTCTTAACTATACGGATTTGCAGGGTTTCCTTATGTTTCCTGTAGATTGAGGTAGTTTTGAAGTTATTAAAATACAATTGTTTCTTGTTAGAGAACAGGATTTAAGCTGCCTGGCAACAGCGTTTTTATGAAGGGCGTTCATGTGGGAGGAGTTTAAAAGACATAATCATGATGTTTTCAGAAATGCGTAAGTCCCTTTTTGTGTAATAAACCCACTGGAGATTTTGTAATATATTAACAAACTGAATAGATTTCAAGTAACGGATGCTGCCTTTGGGACTTGGAGTGGGTTTAGTTGTGATTTCTTGGTTGTTGGCAAGTTGGTTTTTTTTAAGTTGGGTGGGAACAAATGGCAATATTAATTATCTGGGCTCCTTCTTCATTAGCCAGTCTTCACATGGTATTCCCTTGTTTGCAGCTTGTTGTTCCTGGGAAACCAGTTTTCTTGTGTGTACTGTCTCGGTTGCACAGCTCTTGTGGCACCTTTCTGGGCTGAGCTGTGTCAGCTGGTGGTTGTCTTAGTCTCACTGCTGGTTGACCACATGTGTTTCATTGCTGGAAATTGTCATGCTATGTCTGACTCCTTCTTAGTTTAAAGCAATACTGCTTTGGGAATGTAAATGAAAATTCTGTTCAGACTTTTCAATTAAAAACAAAACCCCAAGACTATTTTTGAAGACTAGCTTTTGCCTACAGATTCTGAATATTTAGCTTGTGAAGCACCAAAAAAATCTGGAAAAAAAAAACCCAGAAGCAGGATTTTTGTCTTAGTTTCAGAACCTGTAATTTAAATTCATCATTCTAGATAAATACTGTTTATTCGTTTTCTGTGTGTGTGTATGAATTGAATTCAGATGGAGTCAGAGGAGAGCTGAAATTAAAGAATTAGCTCTGTGTTGAATTCCTCAGAAATTTCTCAGTTATTAGTACCAAGGGTCAGATGATAAGAGCTGTTTGGTAAGCTTTTTCTGTGCTGTTACGATGAGTAGACAGTCAGTGGAAATCAGAGTGGAAAAACCCCGATGGCCACAATAGCTGTACCCACACCGTAGTTACCATCACAGCTGTTGCTCGTAATGAACCAAGAATGAGAAACTAGCGGGAAGCGTGGTAGAAGAGGATGGTATGGATGGTGCCCGACTCGCCGCTCCTGACCCTTGGGCTGTGGCCTAGCTCTCTTTTGTTTACCTTTTGGAAGTAGCAGAAATTTACCTTCGGAAGTAATAGAAATACTTGCCTGATTTTAAAAGGGTATTGAAGCATGAGTTGCTTGTGAATTTGGAGTCGAAATTCCAAAAACGAAGAGCTACATACAGATGCAAAGTATCCTTAATGTGTTTTGAAAGTGCTAAAGTAACATTAGGGAGCTATCCTTGAAGTCAATCTAAAACTCCCTCAGTAAGAAACAAAACTGTATCTCTCAGAACTGTTGTAACTGGGGTTTTTTGGGCAGCCTTCTTCCTCAGGACTGCTCCTAGTCCCTTCACAAGTAGCAAACTGAAAAATAAGCCTGCATGTTAATGATTCATTTGCTCTCCTTACAAATAATATGATGGTCTCTGCTGGTTAATTTGCATCATTCATGGGAGATAAACTAAAAATAAAGATACCTGTGTGACCTCACATGTAGCGATCAGACAGGACCATCATGTTCTCTAAGGCATTGGTGACATTTCATTTCTGTGTCATTTTTATGCCCATTACTGTTCCGAGTGTAGATGAAAATGCTTAAGAGCTTATGGTATTAGAAAGGAACTGTTTGGTTTACACAGAAGTTTGGGGAATAACTTACTCTATTCTAATTCTGTCCTTGCTTTCTTGCATCACTTGACAGTTGTCATTTAACCACTCTATGTGTTTTTCCCCAGGATGGAAACAGGATTAACATTACCTTACGTGGTAGCAAGGATTTCCTTAATGCCCAGTGAGAGGGCCTTACGTTGTAATGCATACTCTTTGTAATGACTAAGGTAGCCACACTGGTTTGCCGTAAAAACTCTGTGATGTTCATTGCTCAGTTGCTCCTGGTGTAATTTTGCCATCCTCATTAAAGCTACCGTACCATGTATATCATTTCTAGATGTGAAAGACTCGAAGAGCAGCTAAATGACCTGACTGAGCTCCACCAGAATGAGATCCTCAATTTAAAACAGGAGCTGGCCAGCATGGAGGAGAAAATTGCCTATCAGTCTTACGAGCGAGCCCGGGACATCCAGGTGGGTGACAGAAACGAGGAGGCTCAAGTCCTGTCTTCCCTGCCACCTGCTTTTTCTGTAACTCATTCACCTTTGAAATACTTCCGTGATTCAATATTTGGTTTTAATCCTTGTAGCTTTATTGCTAAACTGCTTATTGATGACTTCTGAAAGGGCCTTTATTCCATCTGTGACGCTTGGGTATCTCTCCAAGTAACTTCTTTTGTAAAGAAGGGCTGTGCCTGAGCACCACCAGGCAGGTTCATCTGCAGAGGGAGCCTGCCACTTGATCCAGAGCGGAGTTTTTAAATCAGCTGTAGCAAAATGGAGGCCTGCATCCACTTCTGTGCAGGGTTTTGTAGGGTATTAGAAGCGAATGGGCCATGACCTGAACACTTTTTTACAGTGGTGTTCCCAGTAGGCAGACCCTAGGGTGTGCTTCTCTTGTCACTAATTTTAGAGCAACGGTCACATGTGTCTAAGGAAAAACAGCTTTGTGTATCCAGTGCATTGAGTCAGGAAACAATTCTTTCTGTTGATTTTGCCCAAATAAGGAGGTATTTCTAAGAGACGTTTCTTTCAGTATGTAAAAGAACAAAGCTATGGAAACAGAGATTATGAAGTTGGAGGGCCTTCCACAGAGCAGAAGACCTGGGCAATGATCTGAGCAGCCACTAAACCGTATAAAGAAAGGCCTATTCAGAAACAGATCTATTGTCCATTTTAAATACTTGTGCTAGTTTTAGCAGGCCTCTCGGTTCTGATCACTGACGTGAGATATTTACAGCATGAGCAGAGAATGGTAGGTCAAAGTACTCCCTCTTTCCTCCCCCCAGGGTGCTTCAGCCAGGTGATTTCCTCTGGAGACGGAGCAGGCTGTGCTTTTGACACACTTGTAGATCCAGCTGCATGTCCCCTTGAGTCAGTGTCCTTCCAGGTTGCTTGCTGTTAGAGGAGGCTGAGCAGTTTTGCCCCATACTTTCAGGAACCATAACTGAAGAGAAGCCCTCATGTTTCATTGACTTCCACAGGCATGATGTAATGACAGAGAAATCTAACAGGTGACAATGACCTTAACTTAAAGGTTAAAATAAATCGCTGTCATGGCCTCTGACAGAGTAAACAGGAGGCTCTCCCTTGGGGGAATGTTACAATATTCAGGTTTTGTTCTCTCTAATTTAACACAGTGGGAAGAAGTGAGATTGAAAACTCAAATTGATGTGGGGGTTTCTCAACAGCTTTTTTTAATCTTCGTTTTATGATTCAGCACTTCTAGTGTAAACTTGCAAATTGCGACAGACTATTCCTCAGCATTGCTGGGGAAAAGGTAAGTGTTGAGATTTCTTACATGAAAAACTAGTTAAGCACATGGGCTGATGTTGCAGAGGAACAGAGTCCTGGCTCCTTTTTCAGTGGTAAGTCTGACAGAGACTGCTGCTTGCTGCAGGCTTCTGGATGTTATCTGAAGTTGGCCTTTATGTCTGAGAAAAGCAACTCTGAATGAGGATTAATGGAAAAATTGTAACTTTGTATCTCCAAGAGCAGAAATGTCTCATTGCATTAATTGCCTTAAAACCTCTCTTCCTTCTCCCTAGCCCACCCATTGCATGTCCCCGGTGTTGTAGTGCAGGTTGGGTTGGTCCACTTGAGGTTCAGCATGGTAAAAAGGTCTGAAAACAACCACCCCCAAGTCAACGGTGCTTTAGAGATGTTGTTTGTACAGGATAGTCTTCTCCTTCCACGAACTTTTGCTTTGCCTCTTCCTAGAGGCAGTTTCATAAATCTCATGCTTCTTGCCCTTCTTCTGGAGATCTTCCTCCTGTGATGCCAGCTGTGCAGTCCCAGCCTTGGTGTTCCTCAAACCTTTCCCTGAGCTCATTCAGCTCACGAAGCAAGCAGAATGCTGCCGGGCCTTTTTGGTCAATTATTTTTGTTGAGTTAGTTTTCTGCCAGGTTGACTAGAGAATTGAATGCGCTCGCAGAGGGGTTGGATAAGCACAAGCCACTGCAAGGAAGGTGATGGAAGCGGGAGGCTCTGGGAACGCGTGTCCCAGAGGAGGAAGAGTGCTGGCTAGACACAGAACCTTTGTGCCCTCAGTGGTCTCTTGAAACCAAAGCTGCAGTGAGCAGCTCACTGGGTAGTCCCCCCTTTCTGGACAAAGGCTGTCTGATAGCTGAGGGCTGTCAGCATCCTCCTCCCTCTGGGTCCGATGGCAAGGCACGAAGGATGGTAAGCTCTCAAGTGACCATTGCACCACGTGCAAAGTGGCAGCTGAAGTGTGTGTTTTAAGAAAGCCTGACTTCTAGCCAGCTTGTCATCTCTGTCAAGCGTCTCTGGTGTAAATGAGCTGACGTGGTGTGTTACGGACTGCAGTACCTAGTTAATGAGGGGCTCCTCACCCTCGATCACATGAAGTGGCACAGCTTCCTCTACTCCCGCCGCAGGATATGAAATCAGTGTAGTGACTCATGTCCTGCAGGAGGTGTGTAAGGCATGAGGAGGGTGGCCCTGGTCTGTCGCCGTGTACGAGCCATGGGCTGTCCACCACTGGGGTGGACTTGTGGGGTGCTGGTGACCCAGCGGTGTGTTCTTGTCAACAGGAGGCACTGGAAGCATGCCAGACCCGCATCTCCAAGATGGAGCTGCAGCAGCAGCAGCAGCAAGTGGTGCAGCTGGAGGGGCTGGAGAACGCCACGGCCAGGAACCTGCTGGGGAAGTTCATCAACATCCTCCTGGCTGTCATGGCTGTCCTCCTTGTCTTCGTCTCCACTGTGGCCAACTGCGTTGTGCCCCTCATGAAGACTCGCAATAGGACGTTCAGCACTTTATTTATAGTGGTTCTCATTGCCTTTTTGTGGAAGCACTGGGACGCCATCACCGGCTACTTGGAACGGTTCTTGTCTCCCCCCAGATGATGGCGGCAGGAATTGGCTGCGTCGCCCTCCTCCCGGTGCTCTCGGTGAGCAAGCGTGGCAAAGATTAGTCAGCAACTACTCTGCTGAAGTTTTAAAGTGTCTGAGTGAATTTGTTTACATTTAGAATAACGTTTTTTCTCTGCAAGATGCATTGCAATAGTATTTTTTAGATTTTATTCAAGAACTCTTTTTGGCGAGAATCCTGGATAATTTTTATGTAGCATGGTTCTCTTTGGATGCAAATCTTAAGATTCTTTAAAGTGTACAAAAGAAATAAAATGCAGAAATTTGGAGCATACCAATGGGCAATTTAAATTGTGGCTTGAACTACTGTACTAAACCTGTCAAGAAGAAGAGAACGTGGTTAGCTTAAGATGAGCAAAGCTAAATCTAGTGCACAGCCTTGAATGATGGTACCACAGCAAACCTGTAACACTAAACTTTTACTGTGAAGTCTGCTCACATTCCATGTCCAAATGTATGCGTTCAGAGTGGTTTCTTTCCTTAACAAGAGAAAAACAACAACGTGTAGATCTCTTTCCCAGCTCAGCATGCGGGTTCGCCGTTTGTGCTAACCTGACTTACAATAACTTTCTGTAAGGCTGGCTAACTTTGCTAAGTGCATGAAGTGGAAGCCTCATGCCGTACACAGTAACTGCACGGTCGTGCTACAGTATTTTGAAGTAGTCCTTGAAATATTTACCTTTAAGCAGAAGCCCTTGGTCGCACTTTTAAGGTTTTTTTTATATATGTATATTCACAGATTTAAAAAAAATCCGAACAGCATACTTGAAGAGTGTAATACTCAAACTCTCAGNTATTATTATTGGGGGTTTTTTTGGAAGGGGTTGGGAGGGTCATTACTTTTTTTTTTCCTTTTAAATAAAGAAGTGATGTTTTTAAATGAAGAAATGCGTGAATAATTGTGAGCTGTCTTGTCCTGAAACAGTTTTGAGGAGGGCAGAGAGTAGTTTCTAGTGCCAGCCTGTCTGGAACGCAGCACTGTTCATATGCCATTTATCTGTCCTCCTGAGCATGCAGATGCAGCATCATGAAAAACATCTATCTTCTCCACACATTTCTGTCACGCGGGGCTTTTTTTT
>VYZV01025912.1:173040-210172 GCA_013401275.1 Pandion haliaetus | reverse complement strand
TGGGCACACTGCTGGCTCATATTCAGCTGACCGTCAACCAGCACCCCCAGGTCCTTTTCCACCGGGCAGCTTTCCAGCCACTCTTCCCCAAGCCTGTAGCGTTGCATGGGGTTGTTGTGACCCAAGTGCAGGACCCGGCACTTGGCCTTGTTGAACCTCGTACAACTGGCCTCGGCCCAACGACCCAGCCTGTCCAGATCCCTCTGAAGAGCCTTCCTACCCTCGAGCAGATCAGCCCTCCCTCCCAACTCGGTGTCAACTGCAAACGTACTGAGGGTGCACTCAATCCCCTCGTCCAGATCATTGATGAAGAAATTAAAGAGAACCGGCCCCAGTACTGAGCCCTGGGGAGCACCACTTGTGACCTGCCACCAAGTGGATTTAACTCCCTTCACCACAACCCTCTGGGCTCGTCCATCCAGCCAGTTTTTTACCCAGCGAAGAGTACACTTGTCTAAGCCATGTGCCGCCAGCTTCTCGAGGAGTATACTGTGATGTGTGTTCCAATGTCATAAAGTCCTCAACAACAAGAGAAACATTCTTGACATATTAACAAAAAAGGAGTAGAGTTTGCTATTAATTCATCCACCTACAGCTGGAACTGAGAAAAACAAATTCAGAAACTAAAAGTTTTTGCTTAAACCACACAAAAACAGTTTAAGCAGTGAGCTGCAGGTATTAGCCCAGTCCCTACTGTGTCACAACAGAGGTTCCAAAGGGTTTGTTTTTCTCATTCCCTTTCTATTTAAGGTGAAACTAGGTAGCAGGACTCCAACCCATCTGATGATGGCTTGCTACCACTGAAGGGCAGGTCAGTGAGGCAGGAAGAGAATCCCAGTCAGCATTTGAGAAGAGGAGAATATGGGTTACTTCCTTCCTCCTGCGCAGGAGGAATCACTTGATCCTACACCAGTGCCATACAATTTGTTAAACTATTAGAAAAGTAATCCTTCCCTCTCTCTCAAAACCACGAAAAAGTCTTAAAAAGCGCCAGCCTGAAGTCTGCAATGAAAGCCACAGAAAGACAAAGCGCAGGGGCAGAAAGGTACAACTGGGAGAAGCAGCAGTTAAGTAGGATTAGAGCTGTCCCTTTCAGTGCTGATAAGCAATATCATTAGATACGCTTTGCTGCACAGCCGAGCTTCGCCCTTCACCTTCCTTTCTAGGCTGCCGACATCTGAATTCTCACATTAAGAAGCAAAACAAAAGCTTCCAAGGATGGAGAGTGAAGAGGCAGATGTGCACACTTCATCTGGGATTAGAGTTTCACTTCTTTTTTTAAGCTATCCCGAAGATTTTTAGCCCCAGGCCCTGTGGAACAACGGAATATCGATTTCCAGTTGACTACTTCCAAGTGTATCTTGGCTACTTCAAATCGAGTTTTATGGGATCTAAGTCAGAGAGGAATCTTAAACGGAGGCAACACAAATGAGGTAACCCATTAAAGCCGTTCAAAAAGACAATTTGGGTACTCTCTCTGCCAGAACTGCCTAGGTACTAAATTTCCAGCCAGACGATGTGGATTTTTCCGTTAGCTAAAGAACCTGGCTGGAGGCAACACCCCAGGCTGTCTTCCTGAGGCACCAGCAAGTGTCTCTGCAGCCACTTCACATCAAGATTCCAGACCGAAAAATAAGTCATACCTCTGCCAGAAGCAAAAGCAAGCCACGGGAAATATAACACCAGTCCTAACGTGTTGAAATACTGTTCACGAGTTTCTTCCGTGATTTGGTGACGCTCTGTTGGCTGGTTAGCAGGCAATTAATTTTTTGGGGGCGGGGGGGAAGAAGAGTAAAAGGACAAATGGTCAAATTTTAATAGCAAGCTTATTTCTTTGTGATACGAGCTTTTGTTTCTCTTTGTAAGCCGCCATACATTAGGGTCAGCAGAGAGAACATGGATGACATTGCAAGTTTAAGTACGTTTGGTCTTTGTTTCCCGTATTCGTTAGTCAACTATTATGGAAACACACAAAAAAAAGAAAAAGGCTACACAGACAAAAGGGCTTAATTTCCCCCCCTCCCAATAAAGGACGACCTAGTCTAGAAGGACTAATTTATCTGACACGTTCCAGTTCTGCTTCTCTACAGGACGACGTTCAGGCTGGAATATTCCCCACGCGCCCGGCCAAGCTTCCCGGTTCAGGGGGAAGGACGAGCTACCGCAGCCGCCGGCATTTCCCCCTCCCGTCTGTACTCGGGTAACGGCGGGAGCGCAAAATTCCCTCCCCACCGGTAAAGCCGCTCAAACACGCCTCGGCACCAGCGTTAACGTTTCGGGACCGGCACCCTCAGCTCCCCCTTAACGGAGACGCTCCGGCCGCAGAGGAGAACGGCCCCGGCTGACGCCTCCGGCCGGGCAAGAGGACGAAGAAGCCCTCGGGGGAGCAGCCCCGGGACCCCACCGGAGGAGACGGAGCCTGCCCGCCCCGCACTCACCTCAGTCGGCAGGGACCCGGCCGCCCTCACCGCCGCCCTCGGCCTCCTCCGCCGCACCGGAAACAGCACCCCCGCTTCCGGCTGACCGTCACCCAGCTCTCGCCGCCAATGGGAGAAGGCGCTGCGCGCGTCACGTGACACACGCCCCGCCCTCCCCACCCGGTTAGGGCCGCCGCAGATGCCCCGAGCGGGAAGGGCCCGGGGTTGGGGCGGAAGGTTTCGGGCTCCCGGCCGGTCCAGGAGAACGGGGTAGGGAAAGGCAAACACCTCCGACCGGGTCAAGCGGTCGTCTTCCACGTCTGAGTAACACCCGTAAGCCACCCACGCGCAGCGCCTGCGGCCCCACCCCCCCTCGCAGCGCCCCGCTGGGTCAGCAAAGCAAGGCGCACAAGGGGTCTTAATTTTTTATTTCTGTACATGCGTTGGGTCGGCTTTACTCCCGAGCCATCAGCTTCTGCTTCTTCAGCTTCTTTTGGGATACCTGAAAAACACAAGCGAGAGAAGAGCGACAGCCTCGCACCTTTCCGATACATCTCACGACTCGCCCTAAAGTCACCCTCCCCAAGGAGAGATTTCCTCACCGCTTTCCAAAACCATCCACTCATTGTACTTCCACGGATCTAAGCGTCCGTAGGAGCACTGCATCGCTTAAACGTGACCATAACCCACCACGCCTTTGGGGGTACTGACAGGGCACGCGGCGACCGCTCTGGGGGCAGGAAGAACAAACCACCCAGAAGCCCCTTCCCCAAGCTCTCAAGGTTAGGCTTACAAGAACTACTGAGGTTGCTCAGAAATAACATCATTTTTTTCATGGGTATTCCAAAGGTGTCCTAAGATAAGTCATCACAGCAACCCCTCCCTCTGTCTGAAAACCGCAGAGCATCAATGCTCCGATCTCTCGACCGACGCTGAAGAGGACCCAGGACGCGACGCTTGGTACCTTTTTCTTTTGAGCAACTTCTTCCTCTGGCTTGGGAACGATTTGCTCCTTCTCGGTGAGGATCATCTCGATGTGGCAGGGGGAGCTCATGTAGGGGTTGATCCTACCATGCGCTCTGTAGGTGCGCCTCCGCATTTTGGGAGCCTTGTTGACCTGGATGTGCTCGATGACCAGAGAATCCACATCGAGACCCTGGAAGGTAAAAACTTGCGACTTTTTTCTGCTCTTCAAATCAATAAACTCCGCAGCAAAAACGTGAATAACCAACCCCCCCGATATCACTGCTGTTTTGCCGTTTCATAGATTTTAAGAGACCTAAGCTGTCAATAACCATGCACAAACTTGCCATCTGTGAAAAATTATTACTTGCGTTTTAACTTGGAAAACGCAGGCAGCCTAATTCACACCAAAAGCCTCTATACAATTCAGTTTCCTCTACAAAAAAAGCAGGCCTCATCCAGCCACTGAGTTCCCGAGCACTGACACGCAGCCCAACACCAACACTTTGTGTTTCACGACGTCTACGCAGCCCACCTTGAGCTCGGCGTTGCTCTCCGCATTTTTGAGCATGTGCAGCAAGAACTCCGCGCTTTTCTTGGGCCAGCGTCCCTGCGTCCAGCCCCACTGCTTGGCCTGGAAGAAGAAGAAAGACTTCCCTTTCTGTCCTGGTGCAACACAACTTGCCCTTTACGCACCACCAACTCGCCATTAGAGCCCCTTTTCTTAAGGCTGCATACCCAAATAAGTAAATCTGATCCATGACCTGACACTGCAAGTAGACGCGACCCTTGCTGTACTGGAATTAAGAGCAACTCTTGCATTTCAACACAAAATTATCATCAGCAACGACACGCCATTCTCCACACCGTCTCAACATCACCTTTTCTCTCGTCTTTACCTAAGCGTCCTTCCCACCCTTTCGCCTGGGACCTCACCTGGGCACATCTACCGACTCCCCCATTGTAGCGACGGAAGGGAACGCATTGCTTCTTCAGGGTGACGTCCTTCAGGTACTTGGTGGCCTTGCGGATGTGCATGCCCTTGATGGCCTGGGCGGTCTCTCGAGTGTTCTAGCAACACAGAGCACAGCAAAGTTCCTCTTAACACGTCTCTCCCAGTTACAACGTGAGCAAAAGCACCCCTCTGCCTTTCCCAGATCCCATCCTTTTTGCTACAAACTCAGTTTAAAAGAAGCCCTGGTACAGAAAAATAAGACTGAAGAATGAAGGATAAATAGCAACGCTCTTTTTCGCTACCTGCTTTTCTAACCCCTGGTATGAATTCCATTGCTGAATTTGCAGCTCTAGCACATCTTTATTGTTTTCCACCTAATGGCTACATCTTCCCAACCAGCAGAACTGAAGTTTCAATATTTATACTTTTCAGCCAGTAATCCAAAAAAGCAGGAGCCTGAAGGATAAACTCCTACTAACACGTCAAATATGACACCTTAGAGGAAGCGATGGGAAAACAAGCTACGCACAACATTAAGTATCTCCATAAGGGAATTATAAAGGGGAGAGAAAAAAAGGCTCAGAAAGAAAAAATCAAGGATATAGTATCAGTGCTTAAGAGAGCATACTAAATGCAGGAGTCAAGAGAGTAACTATAATCCCACCTGATCACGATAGAAGAGCAAACCAAGGTAACTGAAATCTCATTTCACCTGTGCTCTGTAATACTGAGCAGAAAACCCACTGCTCTGCTTTGGTTTTGCTGTTAACTTGAACGGGTCCTGAATTCACTGCTGCACCTAAACCTTTCCCAGACGAACCCACGTCCTCATGTCAAACACCACAAGCCTCCCCTGCCATACTTCCTTGACCAGCAGCATGGGCAGATGAACACGGTATTCTTTCCAAACAAGCAAAAACGCAGAGTAAAACAAATAAAACAAATCTCTCATGTAACTAGCCCAATTCCTCCTCCTAAATTCACCGCAACAGTTTTCTCGTTGTGTTTTATTACCTATGTTATACAGCACACTCTTTAGACACACCATTTTGGTTTTGTTCCTGTGGATAAAAACTATTACAAGCAAAAAAAACAAGCACAGGCCATAAACCTACGCTACCACCCTGATGCAACTATAAAACTATACAGGACAGTAAGGAAAGCTTCTTTCAAAAAAATAACCCAACAAAAAATAACGAACGCAAACCCAAAACCCAAACGACTTTGTCATCCCTACTATGCACACACTGCGTACCTTGAAATGCACTCGCAGGTTGGACCCCCGTGACTTGCATGCTGCGGAGAAAAAAGACCAACTCATGGAATGAAAACCTCAACGGCTTCAGTGAAGTCCTACGCGAACGCTCACGAAAACCAACTCACATTTCGTGGGGTTCTCCGGATCCAGAGAGTAGCGCACCATTTTGGGAGCTCAACTGCGAAAAAAGCAACGAAAAAACCCCCGCATTAAGCTTCTAACAGAGATATGCACGACCCGGATCGCCCACCTTACTGCCGATAGCTACCTCCAGGAGCTGCTCAGGGATTTCGCTTTCTTTTCACAATTAAATCCAAAGGTGTCCTAAGAAAGTCATCACCGCAGCCACGGCCTCTCCCTAAGGCCTGCCTCCACCTCACACCCGCCAGCCACCCCCGAGCTCCGCCATCCCCTGCCCGTCCTCCCCCGCGCCAGCCCCGCAAATACCGAGGGCGTCCGGCGAGGCGGACCGAGCCCTCGCCCCCTCATCGCTTCCCCGGGGCAGCCCTGGGCAGGATGGGACCGGATTGGGACAGCTCCCTGTCCACCATGGCTCCCTCACCTCAGGGCGGCGGCGGAGGAAAAGGAAGAACAAAGCATGCCGGGAACCGGGAGACCCGCCACCTCTCGCGAGAGGTCGGGCGGGATTTCGGCCAGGGAGCGTCGCGGAGGTGCCGAGCCGGGCGCGGAGCGAAAGGCACCGGAGGGACCGTCGAGAAAGGCGCGGCAGCGGGTGGGGGCGAGGTGCCGGTCGGGGCGGCACGACCCCCGCTTGCGAGCCCGGGATGTGAAAATAAAACGGTCCTGTGCACCAGCCGAGGTCCTCGCGTCTGCGTGCGGGAGCGTGAGCGCAGACGCGCACCCGTGCGGGGCTGCCCGCAGCCCGAGGCCTCACGCCGCAAAATGGCGGCGGGCCCGCCGCCCTGAGGGATTAGCCCCTGGCCGTAGAGGGGAGACACTTCTTTTAGTCAGGAAAGACCGACGTTGGAGCCCAGGCGCAATTTTACTAGCCCCCAGCTCAGGGCCAGTGTTGTTCACGGACCAGAAATTGGTTTAGACCAAGGTGCAAGCCCGAGGGCTGCAGCTAGATGGCAGTTCAGGATATGAAGAGAGAGGAGCGTGTCGCTTAACAGAGGTACCCAGGAGATGAGACCAGAGAGATTCCTGGTTATAAATTGCAACTGGTATTTACTGCACCATTATTTAAAAAAAAAAAAAAAAAAAAAAGGCGTATTTGTTAAAATAAAAGGTTTTTTTTTTTCCATTTCAGGCTGCATTTGCAACTAGAAGGGCTTGGGAAATTTGAGAAAGCACCAGTTCAATAAAAACCAAAACATTTCCTGAAAGCGGTACCCAGCTCCAACAAAAGGCTCATCGAGAACAGTTTGACAGAGTGGGGAAAAAAACATCTTCCCGAGCGGCCAGTAGTCCGGTGTCCCAGCACCTCCCCAGCACGAGAGAGTCCAGGTTCAACTCTGTGTTTAGAAATAGGCAGAGCGAAGCAAGAGCTTACTGTCCGTGTAAATGCTCTGAGCAGGAGGCTATTTGTGGATCTCTTGTTCAGCGCTAAAAAACCCCAAAGCTTTGAAGCTAGGATTTCAACCAGATGGGAAGAGGAAAGTATTTGAACTATCACAAATACTTACATGGCTGGAAGCTGTAGAGCTGTAATTGTGACTGCAGCTCTCCATTCATCTGCCTTAAAATGTGCCTTTTACTTTGCTTTGAAGGGGAAGCTTTCTGCAAAGTCTCTAAGTAACTTCTGCACACCAAGCTCAAATCGAGGAAGCTTGCTGGGATGTGGGCAAATATTATTTCTTCTTTTTATATATGAAGTTCCCGTGGGAAAAAACGAGTTAGGAGTCCAGACTCACAAGAACACACTAGCTTTCGGTCGCAGATGCTTACTTTGAGATACTCAAGATGGGTTTTTACCAATTAGCACTTCCATCACCATCCATGGGATTAGAAGCCACTCAGTGCCTCAGTACATACAACCCTCTCAGAACAGTGGTAATGTGAAGAAGGATCAGCACTGCCAAAACACACACACGCAACAGCCTAAGTCAAGTATTACTAGAGAAAAATAAACAGACAAGAAAAAGTGTCCCCTCCGGGGTCTCATGAGTTTGAGGAAACAGTAAATACATAAAACCAGATCTCAGTGATGACTTCCAACACTTTCTTAGTATTTCATTTCTCCTTCCTAAGGAACAAAACCAGTAATACTTCTAAGAGCACTAGGTTTCCAGATGCAATGAATTAAAACTAGCAAAGGCTGAGGTCCTCAAACACTTCCGTGGTTTTCCCCACCATACTATGGGAATTTCCTCTCGCAGCCCACCTGAATGCAACTGTACTCCTTCATTGTTTCTGCCCACCCCTCCACACATGCCTCCATGTAGGAAACAGGTGCTGGTGGAGGAAACCAGCCTTTCCATCGGAAGGAAATGTTCCTCCAGAACATTTATGAAGCTTCTTTCCAGCAGAGCACAAATGCAGCAAGACACTCAGAGAAAGCTGGAAGAGAGGCATGAAACATAAGTAGTTGACACATGGTGGGAATTATCACGTGGTCATTGTGTTCATCAATGAAATCCAAAACAAACAGGGCACGTTTTCTGCTACTTACTTTTTCTGTTTCCCCGACACGTGGAACTGTTTATGATCAGCTGCTGAGGGCTTGCGGTGGTAGAAGTGTAGAGGTAGGAGCTCCTGTGGATGCTGTCAGGAAATGAGATGCATGTTTTCATCTTTGTTGGGAGGTTAACAACTGCTCTCGGAAGCAGCCTAGCACATATCTAGTGCTGAGATCAGGGCTAAGGCATCTGAGCATGTGCCCTTGTTGAGATTTACCCAAGTTATTCCTCCAGTGCACCAGCTGCCTTGGATGTTTAGCTTGCATGAGCTGACTTGAAAAGAGTTTCTGGATCCTAAGCAGAAATTTTAGGCACCTAAGTCCAAAATCACGATCCTGAAAACTCCTGCGTAGGAGGCAGCTGCATCCTAATCCTACTGGAATCTCAACTCCATAGGACTTTACCTTAAACCCTCCTGGTACCACCCCTCTTAGCTCCCCTGTCCATGCCACCTGGCTCTGGTGATTGTGCTGTGCACACCCAGGAAGACCTCACTTTTTCAGCAGGCATTGAAAGCAAAGATCCAACTGTGTTCAGACCCAAACCATTCCCTACTTTGTGCTCTGGAAGCTCCTGCTGGTAGCATCCTCCTGCGAAGGGCTCATCACCAGGGCAGCAAATGTTTCTACCATCTCCTGAGGTAGAAACTTGCAGAAAGCGACAGTGCCCATCTTAACCCAGTGGCATGCTGTGGCATGGTGGCCACAGCACACTCCCAGGATGCGGGAGACCCACTTTCAATTTTCTTCCCTTGAGAGGTTTCAAAGCTGCATCCTAACCAACAAGGCCAGAGGCTATTCTGTGGCAAAGATGTTCCTACCTTTCCTGCTGCAGGTTTTCTGCCGAGCAGCCTGCAATGTGTTGGTTTCACACCTCTCTGGATGTGCTCCTGAGGCTGGAAGGGGGCTGCACCTGTTAGCCCGCACTGGAAGAGCCCAGCCAGCAGTGGGGAGTGTACAGGTGCAGGAATGTTGTATCATGTAAGTCCTTCTGTGGCTTTAGCTGTGAATAAACAAGTGGCCTTATCAGTCTTACTGGAATTGCCAAGCCAAATGTCATCCTAAGTGACAATCAGTCAACGCCCTTGATAGCCACAATCCCTCCTGGCCAGAAGGAGAGGTGAGCCCCACGACTGGCTGGGGCTATGGTTTCACAGCAGGTCTGGAACCAAAAAGAGAGCTCACTTCCAGCAGCTCTGGAGTTCAACCACTGCCACAGCAGATGAGGCAGAAGCAAATCCGTGCCTGTCCTCAGCCAGCTGGTTCAGAGGCCGAGGCACTACTTTTAGCCCCTACTCTGTCACAGCATTGAGTGCCTGATGGTCAGCTCAGGCACACATCTGCCACTGCCAGAGGGGCAGATGGAGCAACAGGAGGGTCCGTGCTAAAATCCCCGTGACAGATAGATCCACTGGGGCTGATTGGCTAAGCTTAACTCTGCCTTGCTAAAACACACCGCATATCTGCCATGCTATATGAGGGGGTTTTCACCTCTTCTTTGCACAGGAATGGAAGCCAGTTCCTCCAACTATATGTAGATTTCTTGGCATTTATCTTACAGACCCAGTTTATGGAGTCCAAGGGTTACGTGGGGATATTAACTGTCATTCACAAAATTACATGCAAATGGGTTACTTGTCCTAATGCTTAAGCAGAAAATCTTGAAGGCAAAGGCACTTTAAATTGAAACCAGCTTGAATGCTGGAAACGCTGAAGCTTTCCAGCCTTCAGACAGCTGCCTGCACCTTCTTCCGCTGGACTCCTCTCTCCTGACCAGCCTACGGACTCCCGCACTCCTCCTCCCAGATGCATGGCTCCTCCAGAGGCACAGCTTGCTCCTGTTGTTCGCCTTTTCCTCCCACAGTCAGCAAGGCAGCGACATTTGGACACATGGTAGGTGAGTTCTCCAGCTGAGCCACTCTCCGCACCATGTCCTAAAATCTACTGACTCAGGCAGTGAGACCCAGGAGGAAGATCTCTGGGCTTGGAAAAGGAAGAAATGCATCTCCAGAAGATGGACTGACCATCAGCAGCAGGACAAGACACCACAAGAGTTTTGCTCTGCATTAATAATACTATTCTTGGTCACTTGAAGAGCTCAATTATGTTATATATTCCTCCCTATGATTTTTAAGAAGAGATGCTTCCATAAGGGGTAAAAAAGTCCTTACTTAAGCAGATATATAATAAATTTATTTATATAAATAGGTATTTAGGTATATATATCGGTATATATGTGTACATATATAAATCATCTGAAACATGTGACCAACTGGAATGCTTTTGATTTCCTGTGAGTCCTCCTAAAACACAGGCAATTCTTTACAAGAAGAGGTTAGCTACAGAGTCTATTTATTTCTGTTGTGTATACACTGTACCCAGTCCAGGGATGAGGGAACAGTCAAGGGAGCTTAGCGTCATGACAGCTTAGTATCTGTCCTTACCGTCACACTGCTGAAGCGCGACGCAGCAGGCACAGCACCTTCCCCACACTGCTGGTGACCAGCCAGCCAGGAGTGTGGTCAAAACAAAAAAACCACAGCAATCAGTGATATTGTCTTAATACTCAACATTTCTGGCATATTGTCCTAGAGCTACAGATTCATCCACCCCCTGCATGCCCAGCTAGGAGGGAATCACCAGTAAAATAAACCTCTTATGTGATTAAATAACCTCATAGCTGAAGTTTGTGTTTATTCAGTGTATTTCTTGCCAGCAGACCATTTACGCAGGTTGTGCGGGTCTATGACTGCTCGTTCATGGCTTTAACTGCCAGAAATGGACCAGCCAATTGCCTTGATGAGTAAGGCAGTAAATAAAGACATCATGTAAGTGCCTGATCATAAACACTGTGATAAATTCAGTCTGAGGCTTATATTTTCTCTAACCTGTCTAGCTCATAACCGAGAAGACCTGCTTTAAATGTGCTTTTGGTTGATGAAACCAAGACTATCCCTGGAATTGGGGATATTGCCCACAATTTCCATCCACAATTTAGGCACAAATTAAAATATGGGAAATTGTGTTAAAACATAAGAGAAAACCTTTTTTTTTTTTTTTTTTTACTGTGAGGATGGTTGAACCCTGGAACAGGTGGTCTGGAGAGGTTGTAGAGTCTCCATCCTTAGAAGTGTTAAAAAAAACCCCACTGGACAATATCCTGGGCAACCAGCTGTAGCTGACCCCCTTTGAGCTGCAGGGGGGTTGCTCTAGACTATCTCCATTGGCCCTTTCCAACCTCAACTCTTCTTGATCTGTGAATCCCGCCAACATTTCTAAAGCTGAGTGTGCCCCATACTAAGAAACACAGCCTCAAACTCCATCTGTTTGTTGCATTGCATCTCCGTACCAAAACGGATCAAAGCAGCTTTCTCCTCTCCTCTCTTATTACCTGCTCTATCTTTCTGTGGCTGCCCTGGTCAAAAGCCCCTCTGGATCAGCTGATAAACCAGTATCAAACCTGTTCTCTTCCAGGGGCTTCTGCACTTCCACATCCCTGCTGACAGACACCACATGGAGTGTCCCTGGGCAGGAACAGTCATTGCAGGCAGGACCCATCTTTCTCACCCCTGCAGCCCTCTCTTCTGAACCAAGGTGGAGATCTTGCTGAGCACCTGACAAACGAGGTTCTATGATGCCTGTTAACACAACCGGTGCAAAAGTTGGAGCCAGCAGACAGGGTTCTGTTCGTGGCATGGCAAGAAGCTACAGCCCTGAACATCTACTGTCTTCCAAACTTAAATGACCATAGCAACTCTTCTGGCACCTTCATTTATCATCCCAGCATGTGGTTGGTGTTTATTCCTTCCTATTCTTATTATCAGAGATTTTCCCCAAGTTTCTACTCACTCCTGCTCTGATGATTGCAGCATCTTCCTCTCCACAAGATGCAGACTTCCCCACTTCAAGGCCAAATGTCACCTCTGAGGTCATCCCTTCCTCCTGGCTCACTCCTTCCCTCCCTCTTCCAATCATCCAGCTACATGCCTCTTTGCTGTTGCAACAACTCTGACACAAGCCCCCTCTTTTAAAGCTTTCCATATCTGCCCATGCTTACTAATCCTCTCTAGCTGAGCCACCCTCCCCCTCTCCAACCTCTCCTCTCTGCTCTGCATGGTCTTTTCCAGCATGCATGGCCCAGTCACATGCCAGTGCTTGGGAAGGTCATATGATGGGTAGGGACCGCCAGGCAAGGCTGCAGCAGGCATCTGCTGAATACAGGGTCCTGCTAGATAGCACACCTCCAGCTCCCAACCCATCCCACGGCCATCGGCCACCTCGTGACTTGGTCAGGTGGTGGGCCTGCAGCATGCGGGGATGTGACGCCGACTGCATGGGCATGGGCACGGGATGGGAGGCAGAAGCCATGGATTGCAAGTGCAAGGAAGGAGCATTACAGGCGTGGAGGTGGTTAGCGGCATGAGTCCTGCACCCACATCCCAGACTGCGTAGGTCTGCTGCCACTGCTCCCTTGTCCTGCCTGCCCAGCAGGTCTCTGCTCACACCTCCTACATGGTGCTCTGCTTAGAAAATATCACCCTTATCTGCAAAGCATATCATAGAATAGAATCACAGAATGGTTTGGGTTGGAAGGGACCTTAAAGATCATCCACTTCCAAGCCCCCTGCCACAGGCAGGGACACCTTCCACTAGACCAGGTTGCTCAGAGCCCCGTCCAACCTGGCCTTGAACACTTCCAGGGATGGGGCAGCCACAGCCTCTCTGGGAAACCTGTGCCAGTGCCTCACCACCCTCACAGCGAAGAAATTCTTCCTTACATCTAATCTAAATCCACCCTCTTTCAATTTAAAACTGTTACCCTCTGTCCTATCACTACACTCCCTGTTAAAGGGTCCCTCCCCATCTTTCCTGTAGGTCTCTTTAGGTACTGGAAGGCTGCTTTAAGGTCTCCCCAGAGCCTCTTCTTCTCCAGGCTGAACAACCCCAACTCTCTCAGCCTGTCCTCAGAGGAGAGGTGCTCCAGCCCTCTGATCGTCTTTGTGTCCCTCCTCTGGACTCCCTCCAACAGATCCATGTCCTTCTCATGTCGGGGGTCCCAGAGCTGGACGCAGTACTGCAGGTGGGGTCTCACCAGAGCAAAGCAGAGGGGGTGAATCACCTCCCTTGACCTGCTGGCCACATTTCTTGTGATGCAGCCTGGGATATAACTTACCCACACAGAAAAGCCCTCTTGTTTTTCCTGTGCCCTGACCTTAGTCTGTCTGCCTGTCTGTCCTTGGACTGGGAGTTCCTGGGATGAATATTGGCAATGTCTGTACATCACAGGCAGGAACACGAGTACAAAGTACTAAGAAATGCCCCAAGCTTTTCTTAATTAATTACAGAGCAGCTGACTCTTCCTAATAAGATCCACACACTCAAACACAACAAATGGGAGAAGTTAGGCAATTAGGAATAAATGGCCGGGGGGTGAAGCAGAGCCCAGTGGGGGACCAGCATCCTCAGGGACAACTCATTCTTTCCCATCTTCATACTGCACGCACTGCGAACAGGATGTGATAGATGACTTTTCATTGAGACACCGAGGAATAAGACTGGATTCAGGGATGGGATAACTGATGGGTTCTCAAAGTAAAAAAGCTGATGAAAAATTAAATTAATAATATTGTCGGTATAAGTAAAGCCACATCTGAGGAAAGCAGGAGACTCCACATATCTCCAAGGATGGCTAAAGGCTTTCCCCTGTCTCAGGCAGATCCCAGCACTATGCCCTGCTCAGATTTGAGAAGGCAAAAGGTTTAAAAGAGAGGATAAGTGAAAAACAGGGTGCTGGAGAACAAATGATACCGACCTTGATGACACACAGCAGCATCTTGTGCTGCTTATTTCTGTGCCCCAAACTGTCACACTTTTTCTGAAAAACAGAAGCCAGTGCATAATGTCTATGTTTGTGGTTTAAAATACCATTCTCCTTTAAGGTGAATTACAGTAAAATACAGTCAAAGTATCTCCTAAACACCAGCCAAATCAGCAATCAGGACCACAAGGAGATGAAGAACATGCAACAGCAGCCCAAGATGAAAGAATTATCTGCGATTTGCAACTGTAAAGCTTGGGTACAAGTTAGCAATAATGGAGAGAACTAACATTATATGCTTTTATAGGGCTTTGCTAAAGTAAGTAACAAATTAATTGGTTTTAATAAATAACTCCTTTTCTTTCCTGTGGGCACTGGGAAGTTGAGTGGCATGCTCAGTTTCCTCGTTTTGGTGTCCATCCAGATTTACGGGATCAGTTTTGAAAGCTTGAGTACCACTGAGATTAAATTTAAAGTGGATTTAGGAGTGCTGAAAATGAAGGTCTAGATGGCTGGTTTAGGGTTTAGTCTGGGAAGTTTTTGGAGAAGGAGGAGCTATCAGCTTTCTAATTATCCTGCCAAAATGCCAACTTGCAAGATCTTTTAGCTGCTAATTACCAGAAATGAGCCCAAAGAACAGGGCTGTGCCCTGGTCTGACAGACCCATCTAAGCAGGCAGAAGAGCCACCGCCTGCTCTGCCAGTTCTTACAGTCTCCTCTTGAGCTGCAGTCCAGCTGAGCATTGAGTAGATCTCACTGATGGTGCTACCACATCCACTCCAGACTTGGGCCAAATAGTCCTGCAGATTTGAAGAAAAACTATATGGATAAGGGTGTGCACTCTAAAGCAATCCCTAAACCAAACAACAGCCCCCCCCAAACTCTTCTCTGGACTTTCTAGTTGCTCCAGGCTCCACTTACAAAAAAGGCAGGGGAGCGGTGTTAGTAATTTATTATTTTCTTAATCTTTTCCTTTTGCTAGATGCAGAAGAGTTAGAGCAGAAGCACTGCTGGGGGCTCACCATCCACCATCTGAAGGGTCAAGTGATCACAAACTTCTGAGACATTTCTCCCCCGCCAAAACAGGACATCAGAAAGGAGCAGAAGCAAACATCCCCCGCGCCACCCACGACACTTCTGCACTGCCAATGGGCTTGTCTCCAAGTCCATGTTCAAGCCCAGATATGCTCAGCATTCATACAGCTTGGATAGAAAAGCATGGGCTTTGGGTAAAGGTGTAAGAAGAGAAAAAAAAACCAACAAAAAACGTCATTCCTCGGCATAGACCTGAAGACATCCTTGTCTGCAGAGTGGATGGAGCGGACCCACCACCCACCACTGGGTCTTCTGTCCGACACAAAGCAGCCAAGCGGTCTGGATCCATTTCACGTACCACGGGACGTGCTGGGAATGACAAGCCACAGAATTACACTTGTCCGCTTGGACACAGGGAGCAGGCGTCAGGACAGACTGAATTCTCGCTGGCTTTCAGCCTGTGCTCCTGCACAGCTCTACTGTGGCTGGAGATGGCGTACAATCACCTGAGGGTCTCTGCAGGAACAACACGCTCAATTAGAGCAACCTGGGGACTAATGCAAGGCATGGGCAGGGGTGAAAAAGAGATTAAAAAAAAAATATCATAAAAATCACTTCATGTAGCTCCGGCATGTCTGGGAAAACGGCACAACAAAGAGTGGCCAAGAAGTTTGTCCTTGGTGAAGGGTGGTCCAGCAGCAGGACTAGGGAACTGCCACGGGAAGGGGGTGGCCGGTGGGGATCAAAGCCTTCTGGAAACCTCCCTTGTGGATGGTGATGCCTGGAGGCAGGTACGAACTGCAACGTTCCTCCCTGTGTGACAACGTTCACAAGAATTAGTGTTTTGCAGGAATGCAGGGATTTATTCTTCAAGGCCCACCGTATCTGCGAGCGCTACAGCCCAAACACTGCACCCACAGAGCATGTGCTTGATAAGAACCCAGGAACAGATGCCAGCGGATTTAATGTGGGATAGGAGGCCCGTTGCAGGTTTGCAGACTGCTGGCAGGGTCAGCTGTAAATATTCCCTCACAATCAAAGGCATTCATCTAAGGATTACATGCTGGGGGCTTTGTGGTAAAGTAAATTTGCAACTAACAGGACCATTAATAGTCAGACAGTTTAGTTGGCTCGCCGTCTGCCATTTATTTTCCCCCCAGTCATTTTTACTACATCTAAAAACCATGGGGATGTGGGACTTGAATGATGTGGCCTAAGAAATCAGCTTAGAAGAAGTAGGAGAAGGGGTTACCTCCAACAAAGAGTGCTCGACGGGGATCGAACGGGGATATCAATAGCGGGTAATGCCACTGAAGCATGTGAGCTGATTTCATAACCTGATGGAGATTAGCTGCTTCTGTAAGCAAAGGAATATGAAGTATTGGTCCTATAAAGCACATTCATAGAGGGGCTGTATTTGAAAGGCTGAGGAGGTAGGAGACTTTGCGGGATAAGGAATGGCTGCGAAACAAAGACACTGTGGCCTGTTTTCAGCCCAGTTTGATGCTCACAGATCAAAAATATCCAGAGCAGAAACTGTGCCGTGTATGTAATATCTCCGCCCTCTGCAGTAAGTGCTAAGTAGAAAATAATTGGTGGCATGATGGGATGATGACAAACCAAGAGGTCCTGGGCTGAGCAGGCACAAGGTGATGCAAAGATTAACCCAGGATGTTATTTCACCAGAGAGCTGCCTGTCCAGGACCACAGATCCTTTGGGGTTCAGTCAGCTCTGCACACCCACCCGATGCAGGGGTCCTCCCACGGCCTTCGCCGCAGCTCGGTGCACCCTGAGGTTGCTGCCATCCAAGCAGCCCTCCCCTCTCTTAGTTTGTTCCCCAGCCCCCTCTCTACCCCTCCTCCCCATCACTCAGAAACAAATTAGGCAGAAGGAGCCAAGACGGAAACTAACACCAATCCCATTAAATTCTACTGCCTGAGCTGTGTTTTATAATTGAAAAACTGTTTTATAACTCAAAAAAAAAAAAAAAAAAAAAAAGACAATCCCTTTCTCTCCCCTTCTCTTTCTATCCTGCAAATCCTACTCCCTCTTCCATTGGAGAAGAGGAATGAAAATAGAAAAAAAAAAAGGTGGGAAGAATGGAGGGTGTGTAAAACACTCTCAAGTTTCTATATGTGGAATTAAAAATTTGCAGAAGAGCAATAATAGCTCCCTGACACTGAATAACCAACCTAAAGCAATGAAATCAATCTTTGGCTTGTGCAAATAAGCAATCCTTAAGCAAAGCATTTTTTACTCTTGTTGTGCCATTGCTTTCAGCAACAAGGACCCCACGAACCCAAGAGCCACAATTTTTCCCCATCAGGAAAGCTCACTCGGGCCGAGTGCCCCACTTACACCTTCCTAGTGATGTGAATGCAATGGGATGCAATCTTAGCTGTGGGAGTACTGTGCAAATCCCTCCTGCAGCCACTCACCCAGGTGGTGGTACTCTCTCCTGGGCAGCAAAACCCTCTCTCTGCTGCTCTTTCCATGGCAGGTCACCCCTGGGAGAATGCGGGATGCAATGTTGGCACTGCTGTTCGTGCAAAAGGCTGCTATTTATTTTCCCTGTGATGTCCAGAGCTGCTCACACCAGAATTACTCTGCCTCTGCAAGTCTTTAAAGAGGTCGTGTGACGCTGAAGGATTTCCCCGTTTCCCTTAATGCTCAGCTCTTTGATGGTGTGGTTTGTTCATACTTCTCGCTGCCGTTTCTGCAAGGAAAATAGGTGTCAGCATGCTAATTTTAAAGATGGGGCAATAGAAGCATTAAAGACAATCATTTTGCAAAAGGCTCCTGGCTTCAGTCTCCTTGAGCAGGACAGTGACAGCCTGTTTCTATCAGAGATGCCAAGCTCCTGCAGAAGACGCTGACCATAACCCAGGTCTGAGATGTTCTGTCCATATGGAAACGGCATTGAACGGGTCAATCACTGCTGGATGCGTGGACCTGGAAACCTCTCAGATTAAATGCTGCTGATGAAAAACCTGTCTAATCCTTCCCAGAGATCACCAGCAGACTCCATCCCTTTAAATATTTTGGCATATTAATTTACATACCATACCGATTTTAGCTTTTTGCTGCTAAGAAAGAAGCTTAACGCCTCTCATGTCCTTTCTGCCTCCACATGTCCCAGCTCTGCTCTGACTCACCACATTTGGTGCTGAAGAAGAAATCAGCCTTGGCCTCAGCTACCCGGCACCCACCTGCAAAGAGCTTGTGACTACAGCCGAGTGGGACATTTTTCTATTTCCTGTAAAAATACTCATGATTTCAAAAACATTCCTGTTCTGCTTTTGGACTGAACTGAGATTTTTAGGAAATCACAGCGGGGATGGAGAGAATAAGAGAGCCAGAAAGATGTGGCCAAGAACAGCCACTGTCTTTCCGGGCATTGCCCTGCTCACACCAGCTGCTAGGATAAAGCCTCCAGCATCCCTACAACTGCTGCAAATATTGAGCTGCCAGCTGTTTTAAGGTAGATTATTCACCCCGATTTATTACTTATTACAATATCCAGGAATTCCATTTGGGACCTATGAAATCTTTCCCAGTGAAAAACTAATCAAAACTAGGAATTTCTCCTTAAAATTATTAGGCTTAACGAACTGTTATTCTCCAAGCAGCTCTGGGTGGGAGACTTCTTGCCCCTAGGCCATTAGGGTTACAGAGAGGTCAGTGCAGGGCCACACTCTTTGCATTGATACAATGCCTATTGCAACAGCTCCTGAGCATCTCCCTGGACTATCATCACCTTTTGGCCAAAGCAGCCAGGAATTATTTTGATGCACTTCTTCCTTGCTGTTGCTAAGCTATTCTCACTGCTATCATCATTCTTGGAAGCCAGAGGCAGAGAGCAGGACCCCCTCCCGGAGCCTGGCATTGCACAGACAAAAGGAGGACACGTCCCCACCCGCCACAGCCTTACAACTGCAAGAGGCAACAGCTGAATGCAAAGGCATGGGAGGAAGAATGAGAAGACATCGCAGTGACCAGCAGTCTAGCAAGGTTTTGTTGGTACCAGGAATTTTTTAAAATGATGAAGCATTTGGTGATGAGGTTTAGGTGATTCATTTCCTGCAGGAGTAAGTCCGGTTGTGGGCCAGGAGCTGAGAAACCTCTGTCCTTTCTGTTTTAGGCCACTGCTGTCAGGATGCTGCTCCCCAAGAGGGACCACACAGCTGCGGGAGAGGCTGCGTCCCCAGGACACTCCACTCAAACCCACACTCCCTGGGGAGAAGCAACAGGAGGTGCTCAAATAGCTCCCAGAACATGTATTTGTTCTGCAGGGTCAGAAATGAAGAGGTTCTCGGAACAATCCCCAAGAGGAGAAGAGCAGCAGTCCCCAGCCACAGCCTGCTGCATGTACAAGAGCTATTAGAAAACTGAATAGAACAAAGCAGAAGAATTTCAGTTGGAAGGGACCTACAATGATCATCTAGTCCAACTGCCAACCCACGTGGAGGCAGAAGGCGGGTGGGTTGAGCAAGGCTCATAGGAGCATGGGGTACAAACTCAGCACTCCGGGAGAGCACCGCTGGAAAATCAGATTAATTCTCTCCAACAGTATCTACTCACGAGGGCGAAAGCAGTTCCCGTACCTGATTTCCCATTATTTCCCTTGCTGTTGACTGGTTTTAGGCCTCCATCTTTCCCTCCTCATCTCTGCCCATCATTTACCCGCACCTTTTTCCTGCCTTCTCCCCTGCCATTTTTATGCACCGCAGACCCCGGTGCCGCCTCCTCACTTTCGGAGGGAAAGGGAAGGAGCCATGGGGCTGAGGAAGGGGAAGAAAAAGAGACCAGGAAAGCCACACATCCTCCCGGAGCATCACCTCTCCTGCTTATGCCATATGCGGCAAGACAGCAGCAGAATAAAATGGAGCATCTTCTTATGGATCGGTAAGTGGTAAAAATCAGTAACTTGCAAAAATACAGGCAGTAAAAAAATAAGAATAAACATTTATTTTTTTCACAATGGAGGGTTCAAAATTCCTTACGGGATTGCAAACGTGACGGCAGAAGCCGACGGGCTGCGAGCCTGGCTATGCCCTTCGGGAAGTACCTCGTGGTGTCCCGAGTGGCAAAGAGCCAGGGGGTCCCACGGGCAGAGCTGAAAACCCGCAGACCCACGCTGGCCCCCGGGGTCGGTGGGTGCAGCGGGGGGGGGGGCTGCCAGCCCACCCGGCCCTTTGCCGTGTCCCGCCGCCGCTTTGCCCACCCGAGGAACGAGCCTCCACGGGTCNCCCGCCACGCGTGAGCGCCCCGCCTCCGGCAGCGCGTGGCCTTTCCATTCAAGCTCTCCGCGACGTCAGCGAGGGCGTGACCAATGGGAGCGGCGCTACGGGTCGGGCCGGCCCCATCGGGCCACGAGCACCGCCCCGCGCGGCCCCTTAAAGCGCCCCGCCGCCCGCGGAGCCCCGCCGCCGCCTGTCCGTGCGTCCGTCCGTCCGTCCTCCCTCCCTCCCCAGCGATGAGGAGACTCGTCCTCCTGCTGTGCACCGGCGTGACCTGTTGCATCGCGGCCGGGAGCGCTCCGCGGGTGGCGGAGGCTGTGCTGCTAGGAGAAGGTGGGTGAGCGGGCTCCCACGCGGGACGGGAGCGGGGGCAGCACCCGGCTGCAAACCCCCCACCTCCCCCCTTCTCCCTGCGGGGTGCACGGGGCGGGTTTCCCTCTCCCAGGTGGGTTCAAAGGGAGTTTTACTGACCCTTCCTCCTCCACTGGTGTGCAGATGCCACCATCACCGGGCTGCTGGAGGGCAGGCGGGAGCATGTGCCAGCAGCGAAGCCGCAGGTGAAGTTCAATCTGCGCTCCTCACTGGACACCGAAGAGGACGGCTGCACGCTCGCCGTCGGCCACCGCAAGCGTCTGGAGGATTGCAAGTTCAACGTGACAGCTAAAACCTTCTTCATCATTCATGGCTGGACAGTAAGTACAGAGTATGCTGCACGGCTCTGGGCGATGCTCGGCCTTCGAGCCGTCCACTCAGAGCAAGCTGCCCTGTAAAGGGCCTGCGGTTCTAGAATATGAGGGATTTGGGACAACTTTTTGTGTTTTGAGCGCTGTGACCTCTTAGTGGCTGCACCTGAGGTCGCTGGAGCAAAGTGGTGTGGGTCAGACTCTGAAATCACCCAGCTCACTCACAGCCTGCCAAGATCACTTCATACCTGTAAAATGTGAACATGGTAAAGGGAACTTGAGGTTTTTCCCTAAAACCAACTAACTGACCACTGTGCAGGTGGCACTCGGCTTGACACACATATAGACTTTTTGTAAGTTTAGCTGCGTGTCCAGTCTTCACCTCTGCTACGTGGTCTCCTCGATAAAGAAACAGAGGACAGACAGACCTTATCAAGCATTCTTCTGCTGCATTTGATGTGGCCAAGCATGTGGCAGTAGGGGACTTATCAACTCTACCAGGGCTTATGCAAAACAGCAGTGCCAGGACTGGCAAATAATTTAGCAATCCATCAGAATTTCTGAAACTTGAGAAAAAGAGCAATAAGGTGGCATGTCATGAATGCCTCTCCTGCCTGCCCTAAAAGGCAAGGTGGCTAATTACATCCAGAGTCTCTCAAAACCTGTTTTTCTTACACCATTAGTGCAGCACTGAGAAGTAAGGGGGGGTTGCAGAGGAGCAGCATACATCTGGCACAGAATATGCAAATGATATACTAATAACTGTGAATGTGTAATCTTGCTCGTGTGAGCTGGAAACTAACACCTGAATCTCTTTCTAGATGAGTGGCATGTTCGAAACCTGGCTGGGCAGCTTGGTCTCTGCTCTTCAGGAGAGGGAGAAAGATGCCAACGTGGTCGTGGTGGATTGGCTTTCACTTGCCCACCAGCTCTATACCGATGCTGTGAACAACACACAGATTGTTGGAAAAAGCATAGCGAGGCTGCTTGACTGGTTACAGGTAACACAAGTTAAAGAACGGGCTCTGTTGAAACGCTCTGTGAAAAAGTGTTGCACAAGGGAACAGAGCGTTCACCAGCTCCAACACTCACATTTGGGGAAGGCGCTGGTGTAATCCCAACCCTGAGGCTCAGCAGGGCAATGGCTCATAGCTAAGGTGCTGTGCTCAGCCCTTGCCCCAGCAATTGCTACCATGCTTTACTGGGAGATGCTGCTTTGCAGAGTGCCTGGATCAGTGATATTGAAGTGGACTTAAAATTTAGGAGTCCTGGCCGAGCACTGTGAACTCGGGAATTGGGCATTCAAAGTCAGCCTTGGCTTGGCAAGAGGGCGGAAAAGAAGGAGAAGGCCCGTGGTGCTACGCTTGGTGCTTGAGTCCATGGCCAGTACTGATGGCTGCTGGCAGCTCCCTGGGGGAAGGCTGTTCCAGATGCTGCTTAAACAATATCATAATCGGGGGTGGAAGCTAGGTACTGTGGTTGGGGGCAAGCCACAAGTGCCTCCCAAGCCATTCAACTTGTCTTGATGAAATAAAGAACAAAGCATGTTTGTCTGCCCCCTCCCTCCAATCTCTTCTTAGAATCAGACTTGAGAGTCCTGCAGATGGGAGCAGTGCCAGATGCTCTGAAAGACAGAGGGGCAGATGATCATATCTTTCTTTCCTTGCAGGAGAACCCGCTCTTCCAGCTTGAGAATGTCCACCTAATCGGGTACAGCCTGGGTGCCCATGTTGCCGGCTTTGCTGGTAACCACGTCCGTGGGACAATAGGCAGAATTACAGGCAAGTGGCTTTTTAAGCAGTCTCTTACCTTTCCTTAGCAGCAGTGAGTTTCCCCAAAAAGGCTTGTTTCCTGTGTTGCTGCAATGTTGTTTCGGGCTTGCTCATTCAGAAATGACAAGTTTCCAACCTGTGGCAGCAGCAGGGAGCATGGGTCTCTTCCTATGAGAGAGTATCTTAATTTTGAACCCCCAATGTAGATGGCAGTCAACAAAAAAAACCTTTCAGATGACAACGTGGTCTTGAGTATATTTGAAGTTAAATGTGTGTTCAAAACAAGTCCAGCTCAAGCTCTTACTGTCCAAATCCTAAGCCTCTCAGTGATAGTCTTACTGCAATTATAGCTCATAAATACTATAGCTCATAAATTAATAGAAGTGAGAGCTATCGGGTGCTGGTTATCCCATAGCATGTTTGGTCAAAAAAAAAAAAAAAAACCAACAAAAACCAAAAAACCAAAACCAATCCCCCAAAAAAACCCCAACCTCTCATTCTGAAAATATCTTGAAGAGAGTGCTTCTGACTCCAGAGGAAATCCGATTTCAACATGTGAGAATACTGGCAGTGAGAATTCCTCAGAGGCTAGCGTTAAATATCTGTATTTAGTTAAGCAGGGAAATCACCTAACAGTCAACTTGGGGAATGGCTCAGGAGCACAGCTTCAGGTTGGGCGTGAGGTTCAGAGGTTAACAGAGCATCCCAAATCCATCATGGGATTTCAGATGCAGGGATTACCTGTCTGCTGCTTAAACTTGTATTAGTCCCTCCATATGTCCAGTCTGAAAATAGACTAAACACTGCTGAGGCAGCTTTGGCTACCAGCAGTCTCTGCGGGGTGCTAGACCTCTTCTGGTGTTTGGTCATCTGCTGCTACCTCTTGAAGTATCTCTTCACTGTGACCTAGCAAAGACTTGTTGCTTCCAACAGGCAATCTGAAGCCATCACTGCAGAGCAGACTGGTGCTACTACTGGGTTGTGTTGCACTGAAAATAGTACGCGACATTTTCATTTGTTCCCTCAGTGAGCCCATGGTGAAGAGATCTTGCAGGATGGTACCAGCAATGAGGCAGGGACTGTCAGTGTAGCAGCCGGTTAGGAGGGCTGCTAGCAGCAGGCTTCTGGCTATATTCTGTGTGAAGTAACCCAATTTCTTACCTGGCATCTTGCGTACTGTCTCCAACACCAGGCTTGGATCCAGCTGGCCCTATGTTTGAAGGAGTGGACCCTAGCAAGCGCCTCTCCCCCGATGATGCTAACTTTGTGGATGTCCTTCACACCTACACAAGGGAAACTCTAGGTGTTAGCATTGGGATCCAGATGCCTGTAGGCCATGTTGACATCTACCCCAATGGGGGAGACTTCCAGCCTGGCTGTGGTTTAGGTGATGTCTTGGGAGCAATTGCCTATGGGAGTAAGTTCTCATTATTTATTTTGCCTCTGGTCAGTGTAGACTCCTCACAAATAGACTTGGGTTGATGCTGGGGGATGATCTGATTTACCAGAGCAGAGAAAACTATTTTTTTCCTTCTAAACTGCCTGTACTACTGGAGATAGTTTCTAGAAAATAGACCTGCTTTTAATTCTGAAGTAGCATGTTCTCATTCTAAACACCTGATCACAAGCTATGGTCATCTTATGCTGGGTCTAGAATCCTCCTGAAAGCTCTCTTCATGGCAGAGACTAAGTGAACAGTCCTCTTCAAGTACCTTCCACTAACCTCTTGAATTGCTTCTGTTTGAAAAATGTTCAAGTTTGGCCATGGTCAACTCATGTTGGGCTACAAAAAGGCATAGCTCACTGTATCTTACCAGGTGCTGGGTGACAAATGCTTAAACAAAACATATCCCTTGCAACTCTGCTTCTCTAGCAATTGGTGAAGTTGTTAAATGTGAACATGAGCGGTCTGTGCACCTCTTCGTGGACTCCCTCGTGAACCAAGATAAACAAAGCTTCGCATTTCAATGTACCGATTCCAGTCGCTTCAAGAAGGGCATCTGCCTGAGCTGCCGGAAGAACCGCTGCAGCGGCATTGGCTACAATGCCAGGAAAACACGGAACAAAAGAAACAGCAAGATGTACTTAAAAACAAGAGCTGACATGCCATTTAAAGGTACGCTTTCCCTCTTAGAAAGAGCACAGTCTCATTGATAAGAGCAGACTCCCAAAGTCAGTGTTGGGAAAGATGTAGAGGTGGAAGAGTAGCGTCATCTCAAAGCAGCGCAGCACCAGGCATTAGTTTTTCGCTGTTACCTGGCTGCCTTGCTGTCCTGGGGCATTACTGTGCTCTTTCCTCCACGTAAAATAATAAACAGGATTCCGGCCATAAGGACACTCTGCCTTTTGAGCAGGGCTACAGTTCACACATGTCATACTTGCCAGACCACCCCAACCTTAGAGCAGTGTAAGGTTTGGGGAGTCCTCCCCAGAGCAGACCTGCTGTTGTTGTGTAAATGTCAAATGTCAATTCTGTAATCAGTAAGGGCAGGAAAAAGTGATCAATGATGTCTCAATAAAGAAAGTCTTGGCTGGCAAAGGCTAGACCCTATTTCATAAAGAGCAATGCTGAGCAACATTGTGTCTCAACAAACTTGGTTCCATGTATGCTCTCCTCGTCTCTCTCCAGTCTACCATTTTCAGATGAAAATGCATGTCTTCAGCTACAAGAGCTTGGGAGAGGCTGATCCCACTTTCTCTGTCACCCTTCATGGCACCAATGGAGACTCTGAACCTCTCTCTTTAGAAATGTAAGTAAGCTAGCCTGTTGTGTTTATCTAAGCAAGAAGGCCACTGGGACTAGACAAGGTGGCATCGTTCTTTTACCTCTGGAAACACTAGCATTGCAGCTGAGCCTGGCAGCCTCACTTCATCACCATTCAAAAAGCTTTTAATCCAGTGCCCAGTCCTCTACACATTAGCCTTCAAAGCTCTTTGTTGAAGTACTTTGTTTTGCTTTTCCCTTCTACCATGTGGGTATAACCTGAAAGCACCCATATCTCTGGAGGCATTGTTGACCTCCTTTAGCCTCTCCCAGAAGAAACACAAGGCACAAAATTCACCTTTAAGCTATGGAAGGATAGCTAAGCCAAATACAGAATGCATTGTATTGAAGCAGATATCTAAGCTCTCTTTTAGTGTAATCAGTAATTATCTGGTGACGGTTGAATGTGGAGCACTTGATAAGCTGCAGAGGGCTCTGTTTTAACTTCTTGCGTGGAATGAATGAGCATCTGGCATGCTTCCATAAGGAAGCAATGTTGAGTGTCTGCTTGTCTTTCAGGCTTGACCAAATTGGCCTAAATGCTACTAACACCTTCCTGGTCTATACTGAAAAGGACATGGGTGAACTTTTAAAAATAAAGCTTACCTGGGAGGGAACATCTCAGTCGTGGTACGATCTATGGAAAGAGCTGAAGAACTACTGGTATCGGCCTGTAAAGTCTTCCCAGGAACTGCATATCAGACGCATACGTGTGAAATCTGGGGAAACACAACAGAGGTAATAATTGTGTTAGGCTGCATGTAAGAGATATTCAGATCTAGCACAAAAAGTTGGGGTTTTGAACTTAGTACCCTGAACTGTCTTTCATTTTTAGTGTTACCAGCTAATGCTCCCTCATGGTGTAAGGGAGGGACTTACTTGCCAGCATGAGGTTGCAAACTAGGCTTTAAGCAAAGCTAGTCACTGCAGATCAGATCTGGGATGTTCTTTTGCTTTATTTAGCTACCATGACACTGTCTTGCCTGCCCTTGGGGACTAAATTAGCCTATTTCATGATGGTTTAGATCCTACATGAAGGGTTACAGTACAGACTGTGCCAAACACACTGAAAGGTAGATGGGGCATGGCTATTATTTACAGGCATAATGTGCTGATTTGACACAAGCAGTTAGACCTAAAACTGCAACCGGTAACACGGTGACACCAACTCCTTAAGCACTATATTGCTCCTACCAAGATCTCTGTAATTGGAAAGCTACCTGAGCAACCAACGAGAAGTAAAGCTGCCAGTCATATAGCACTGCGCTCCCAAATCTCATGTTAATGTTGTTCTGAAGGTAACACAGATCCATCAAAGAAAATTGACAATTTCCCACATTTCTCAGAGCTTGAAATAAGCATTACCTATCATCTGTAAGGTATTCCGCAACCTAGTTCCTAAAAGCTATGAAACATAGGGGTAGCAGAAGCAAAGATCCCCAGATAAAATATTAAAGTAGGAAATAAAACAGCCATTCAACAGGCTAATGGCATGTCAAGATGCTCCACAGGTAGGATGTCAAATCAACCAACTTGTCCTGGAATTAGCTACAACCCATATTGTATGCTATTTGTTAATCATGGAGACAACAGGTACCTTCTCTTGACTTCCAGTTCCTCCTCCTAGGTTTGCTTTCTGTGTGGAAGATTCCCAGCTAACCAATATATCTCCTGGAAAAGAGCTCTGGTTTGTGAAATGCACAGGGGAATGGCAAAAAAGGTAGGGAAAAATCAGCTAAGAGAAATCCTGTCTGATGCACATGGCTGTGCTGGGATGAGTGGAACTTTTTTTGTTGTTTAGACTCCTAGAACCTCATTTTCTTTCCAAAAAAGTTAATAAATTCTAGCCCAAGATTCCCAGCTATTAGACTTAAATTTCATGTATGCCTCAACTATCACTAACTGGGTGATATTATCCTCAGTTCTGATCTTGGTTTATCTTGTACCTTTACATGCTTACTACTCAACTGGTATAACACAGTCCTTGGGCCTAAAGAACCTGTCTGCTTGCTATCGCAGTATGGGTGTTACCAATACCCAATGGGCAATAATGGAGAGCTAATGAGAGGCATCTATTAACTGCCCTGTAAAACAGAGGAAAGCCAGGAGGGCAGGGGATTGCTTCAAAGATCGTTTCAGCCTGGTAGAAGATCTTGAGCTGCCAAGAAATCTCTTGATTAAAGTTCGAGCGCAACTGCGTGAGCAGGACACAGCTGAGTACTTGCCATGTTGTTACAGTACTGACTCGTACCACTTCATCTCTGGCCATGCTAGTCTCTTCTGGTTCAGGAGAGCACAAACTCAGCCATTGCCAGAGCACCTCAGCCCTGCTTAACCTCCGAGGGAGTTTCCAGACACATAGGATCAGTCCTCAGAGCATGACTTCCCGTAAGTCTGGTCCCAGCAGTGACAGCTTGACTGCTTCAGACTGCCTCTGGTCATGTTTTGAATGAATCCCTCTTCATTTGACTGAATGACAGTCTCCTTTAGATGAAGCCCAGCCTTTTGGCCTCTCTTAAATTTCAATTTGTAAACTTAGAGCTTTGTCACTTCTAATCTGGAGACAAAGTGCTTGTTAGGGCTAGCAAAGCCCCGTGGAAGTCGTGCTTTGCACAACGCTCTTGGGCAGCAGAGTTCAGCTCAGAAATGCAAGCTGGTACTGTTCCAAGTTTGGCAGAAACCAGCAAGCTGTGCTGCATACGGTAGCAAACAATTCTGTGAATGAAACCCCTGTGCAAAAACTTGTTGCTCTGCCACAAGTCTTGAAAGATAAAGTAAATATTCCTGCAGGTACAATAAAAGGCTGTTTTGATATGCTACTCGGTAACCCCCATAAAAGAGAATCGCTGGCAGATGTGCCCTTCCTGCTTACTCATGAAGTACAGCTTTTACATGATGCGGAGAAGCAGATCTGAGCTCCAACGCACTATGGTTTCTAGGAAATGATCCTTCCTCCCAGAGATGACGAGCAATTACTTGCTGTTCAGCTCTCCATTCCTGCCAAGTCACTGAAAGATTATAGTTCCCTACTTGGAGATTTGAGTCTGCGAGCATCTGTCCACCCTGAATGGATCTGAACAGGCAGAGTCTAGCATCAAGACCCATAATTTCTGTTTGCAGCCTACTTGCGTGCATAATGTCTGCTTTGGGCTCTCACTGAGTAGCTACTGGGCAAAGTGCTGCTTTGACAGAATAAAATACCAACCTGTACTGTCTAAACCTGTTCTTAATATCCCAGAGTTTCTTAGGAATTCTCTATTACTCCTCTTAACTTCTGCATTTAACTAGATTCTTTTTTTTCCCCCCTCTGCTTTTCCCAGATCTGTCTCAAATTCACTCTGAAGACTTCTCTAAAGACTCACAACTGAGCAACCTAGATGCACAAAAACCTCACAGGCAGCAAGATGCTTTGGCAAAAATCTGGCTTGGTAGCACTTAAAGCAAGCAGCTCTTCAGGACAAAGTATCTTGGGTCAGATGCAAGAAACTGAGGAGGAACTGATGGACTGTGGTCCTAGACCTAGAGTTACTAAAGCTACATTCTCCCTTCCCCAAAGGGCCTGGTTCGTGCATTTAACCTTACCTTGACCTGTTACACACTGCATTTCCTGCCCTGCTTCCATTTACCAGGACTACGCATGAGATCTTCACAGACCTAGACCTCAGCAATGACCTTCTGGTCTGCCTGCCAGGAGAGTTGAGAAGATAACCATGCTAACTGCCCATCAGACTGTTGGTGACAGGGCTGCCAAGAATAAATTAGCATTTAGTGTAGGAGTTACCCTGGCTCCAATAGCACTATGGGCTGTGGGAAGATGAGACCAGCACAGGTCAAGTGTGTGGGGTTGTTCAGGGGAGGGGTGGGAATAAGCACAATGCCACTTAACTTCAAGTTGTCCTTTGCCTTAAAAATAATCTGTTCTGTGTCTGGCCAATACCGAAATCTCTACGTATGACCTTATAAGAAGGTAGTACTCCGTCCTCCTCCCTGTACCTAGGGCAGAACACGGTGCAGATGGTGTTGGCAGCTGCTCCTTGCTCCCCAGTCAATGCCTGCAGCATGCCTGCCTGGTCCCACATGTTGATCTCTCTGCAAGAGGCAAATGGCAGCTGCCCTTCTACGGACTGTAGGGGAGGAGGAAGGTGATGAACCGTACTGCTTCAGGAAAGCTTTGCAGCAGTCCTTTTAACTACTGAGAAAGCATTCACCTCTGTTCAGATGCTGTTGTAGTACCGGCACATAATTAAGACCTTATTTTTGTGCAAAGGATTTAACTGAGCCAAACAGGTGACATCCTACCCTCACTGCCACAACATCCCAGTTGGATCCCCTGGTGCTAGGTGAACTTAGCTTTGCTTTGAGTTTGACAGACTCTACAGCCATCCTGTTTGCTACAGCAGAGTGGACCTTGTTAGGGGTGAACTGTTGCTTTGGCTTTTTTTTTTTTCCCCTCCTTTTTTCAAGGAGACTTGGTATAACACCCTTGAACTTCTGGCATGCAGAAAGGCAATCTCAAAAAATGGTGTTGCCAGATGGTGCACTGAGTTCTGAAGACTTAGCAAGTCCTTCTGAGGCCTGCAATTCTCTGAGTTTTGTAGAGCTTCAATCCAACCAAAGCAAGCACATTTGGAGATATTTTTTTTTCCCATGGTTTTATGCAAAGGCTTCAATAACTGAAGCCTTTAGTAAGTATCTGTGATTTGTCACCGTGCCATACTTAGAGTGGTTTCAAAGCCCTGTTTGTATATTGTGGTTTTTGTATGACTTAAAACATAATTTATTTCTTATATTGTACATATGTAAAGTTTTAAACATTTTGGTTTTGAGTAACAGTTTTTATAAGCCTTAAGACAAAAAATAAAGGGCTTTGTAAAAATCCGTGAAGTCTTGTTACTGATCTACCACAAGCTTTGACATGCCTTGCAAGAAAAACAGCATATGGCCATCTTGTCCCTCAATATCTACTCCTGTGTTGTAGCTCCTGAGATGCCCATCATACAACATTACAGGTTTACTTCTAGCTTTAGCCTAGCAGTGAAAATGTGATTTCAACAGCACCCAGGAGATTGTCTTTTTTTGGCAGAGTGAATATTACAAAATAAAAATCCCTGTCTGGGTAGCAGTAGAGGGGTTTTCTGTCTGCCCCTTCCGCACAATGGCTGTAAGACGTGTTCAGCAGGGGAGACTACCAAAAACATTCACCTTTCCTTCCCACCCTGTTTTCTTTTGGCCATAGCAGTACCACTACTGCTTTTGGCTGGGGGAAAGCCAGATTTTGTGTTACTTGCTCTCTGTGGCTATTGCAGTGAACGCAGTGGGCTCTGGGAAGACCACTGCTGCTCTGCCAGGCTAGCCAGGACAAGTTAGGACAAAGTGCCTCTTCTCTGTTGATTTCCTGCATTAATGCTTTTTTCCTCCATTGAAAGTCTTTTTGGTTTTTTTTTTCCCTGAAATGCTTCACCTTTGCCTGGCTTCAATAGCTAGCCCATTGGTGAACACTTAAGAAAACTTACCCAAATCTGATCACTAACTGAGTTTTCCCAGCTTTTTCCAGCAGCCACACCATCAACCCTCATTGTGCTCTGCCTACGCCTGACAAATCCAGCAGCAACAGAAGGACTTTGCAAACAGAGTAAATACCTTCAAGCTGTGGAAGATCTGTATGAAATTACTTAGTTAACCTTTTCCTATGAAAAGCCCAGCAATGGCTGGACTGCAAGGAAAACTACCTTTGTAGATTTGGCAGAGCAATGGGGAGGCTGTTAGATGCTTGTAGGGCCCCTAATTATTCTGCACCCCAGAGCTGAAGGTTTTTTTCTAATGTGTTCCTGCGGGGCTACCTTCCACCCTGTGCAAAGCAGGGGGGACACTAATTCCAGAAGTCACTCCAGACATCTGGGACTTTTTTCACACTACCCCTTGGATACAGCTGCAGTGCAAGGGCTGGTGTCTCTTGCAGGGCAATTCCCCTGCAAGGACAAGCAGGTGCTGGCCCCTTTCACATCCAGCTGCTCTGTACAAGGTAAAGGGTGAAGAATATAAGCTCACAAGAGAGGAGGAACAGGCTGCAGCTCTTCTTCATCCATGAGCATCCCCTCCAGGCATCTGGCTCGTCACACAGCAAATGCGGGCTCCCAAATGCATCGCTCCTGCTGCTCCACATATTAAGGCTAACATCACACCTCCTGGCACATCCACATGCATCCCTGCGCAGCTCCCCTAGTTAGGAGTTCGGTTGTGCATTAGACAAGCGAAAAAAGAGAAGGGGGTGTGGGGTTTTCTGAGGGTAAGTCTAATGAATTTAGGATCAACACAACAGGCACATCCCAAGTCTGTGCCAGGTGGGGCCAAGGCTGCGGGCTGGACCTGCCGTGGGTCTGAGGGCTGACCACTGTGCTCTCAGCCGCCTGGCAGCCCTCCCCCTCCCCCAGGTTTATTCAGGATCGCTTTTTCACAGCCACTCCATTCAGCCCCACGAGTCGGGTCTCACCAAAGGTCAGGCTGTGTCTCTGGAGAAACAATACGCCCTGCACGGGGAATGCTTTACAACCCTCCTCACCCCCCACCCGGGGCTGCTCCAGCTCCAGCTTCCAAGTGCCAGCACCAGATCCCGTGAGTAGCAGCAACCAGGCACTGTTTCACCAAGTACCCCCCAGCATCTTTGCTTTTGAAGGCAAGTTGAACACAAAGTTTGTTTGGAGTTTGCTTCTCCTTCGTTTCCCAGCGTAACATCACTGCTTCGGCTGGTGCCATGAGATGGGTCAGCAGAAGTCCCCCACACGGGATGTACAAGCTGTCTCACATAGTTTCCAAGCTACAAAAATCTGGGCAGAATAAATTCAACACAACAGCTGTGTTCAGGAAGAGAGACCAGCCAGTCCTTTCGGGAGCAAAGACAGCACATTTTTTGCCAGCTTCCCTTGGTGAAAAGACAAGTTAGCCCCACTCCACCAGGTAAAGCTTTTCAGCAGTCCTCAAAAGCAGCCTCACAAGAAGATGACTGCAACTGTCCAAGAAACCCAAGATCCTGCTCCTTGGACTGCGATAACGAGTTGTAATTTTACGCCCGTTCAGATGCTGACATTCCAACATAAATTATACAGCTCATTGCCTTCCTAGCAATCCCATCCAGCCCAGCAGCAAACACAAAGAATCTGGCAACTTTTACAAATCCGTGCAAAAGTATCAGGAGACCTCATGCTGTCCAGTGGGATGGGTAAAGCAGCTTGACCCAGAGCTGACCNAAAAAAAAAAAAAAAAAAAAAAAAATCATATCACTTTTTATTGCTTGATTATCGTTTTTTTCCTCTCTGTCCTTTCTGTTCTCAGTTGTTTTGCAGCTGTTTCACAAAGCTTTAGGATGTTTATGGCAAACCATATAAAGAAGAATCAAACTGCAAATGTTCAGAATCCTTTTCTTCTGACCTGACTTGTAATAAGATTGAAAAATGAGGAAAAGGGACCAATAAAAGTAAGGCTTTCCAGGCCATCCTGTTCCACCTCTCCTAGCCAGCTGTCCTAATTATTGCAAACAGGCAAACCAGCTCAAAGTAAGAAATGACACAAGACTTGGACCAAGCCTTAAGGCAAATCTGGTTGATTTTTTTTCCTCATTTCCATATGGCTTTCCATATCCTGTTTTTGGCTGAAAACCGATATATCCTACCAAATTATGAAGAGAAAGGCCACATTCGGCTTAGCTGGAGCTAAGGAAATACAACTGAAACAATCTTACTCCCATGCCATAAAATCTGCAGATGTTAATGAGAAGATGATCCTTGCTCTGCAGATCTCCGAAACAGCCAAATATGTCGGTTCTTTGAATAACCCATTAAAGTAAAAGAAACACCCATGAAAAAGCTGGATTTATATTATTCATACATTGCAATGGAAGCAACTTCCAATGACAGATCTCAAAATATCAGTTGGATAACAGAGCTTGAAATTTCTCTCTAAATTTCAGAATGGTGGATCTGGCTGGTTTACAGATGACTAAGGTTATTCAAAAAGCTTTCTGCTCTCTATATAAAGAGTTCATTAGCATTGACTTTATTGTTGAGGAACACAAATCCATGTGATAGTCATCACTAACCTGCACCACTGTGAATAACACCAGAGTGCAAACCAAGGAAGCCTGGGAGCAAGAGCAGCACAACTCTCCTTTCCGTGATCAGGCAAGGCTGCCATCCTCAATGCATTAACGTGCAGATAACTAAATTTAAACGCAACAAAATCAACCAATAGCACAAGATTAATAGCTTCACATTAAGAGCATTCCACAAGTCAGTGACAGAGACAAATCCCAGATGCTTTGACCCTGAGTAACTGCTCAGCACATGCACCAGAAGGGTGCAGAGTCTTCTCTTCTGAACAGTTCTCATGCACAGAAAAATAGTCAAAGAGTTTCTTTTGCTTATTGAAGCTTTCTTCTACTTGTTCAGCCTGGTCTAATATTATCTACACCCCCACCCCCACATAATACACCAGAAGATGAAGAAAACTGAAAATTAAAGGGGAGAAAAGGACACTCCTAAGGGCTGTTATGGTAGAACATCTATTCTCAGGAGAGAAGCAACATGTTTACACACTATACGTATTTGCCTTAGTGATTTCCGTAAGCAAAGCCAAAGCTGCAAAAACAAGAATACGCTAGCTTTTCTGAAAGCTGTGTCTGCAAAGCTTCCTCCTGGCCGAGAAGGCGGCCAGCTCCAGAGTCCTCAACTGAAGAGCTGTCACCAGCCACTTTTGCATAAGTTCAGGTTCACCTGCCGGGCCACTGCTCCGTAGGACACGCACACCAAACACCGCTAAGCATGTGCATGAGTCTTCCAGCTGGGTTCCAGCTTTGAACTCTGCAGGAGTTTCTCCTTTGGACTTCAGCAGAGGTTTGGTGGGTTTTAACCCACAGAGAGATGCTGCTCCAGGAAGGTGGCAGAAGCTGACCTGTTGCCAAAATGCCTAGGTGAGGAGCACACTCTGCACTTTGCAAGACTGGTTGCAAAAGGCGTAAATTCAGAAAAATTAAGCTTCATACATAGTTTTTTCCTGTTTCTTCTTCCCATCATCCTCAGTTAAATTCCTGTCTGAAGTCCAAGCCACACTGCCTCCAAGCCAGCTCCAGCAACAACATCAAAGACCTGACCTAGACCGATTCTGTGTTCTGGCCAAGGGCTACTTAACAGGACACGATGAACTTTGTATCTAGTGCATCTTTACAAAGCTGAGCCAAAAGAAGCTCTGGTTTTTCAGTTTGATCCAAAGATCCTCAATTAACTTTTGCTGCTCTGTAATAGGATTTAGTGTTCTTTAAAGTTGTTTCCTCTTCCCAACTGGAAGACCATGAGAAATAAGTGGAGAAAATCTGCCAAGTATGTGGGAGAAGCAATGAACCTGACTGTATAAACGAAATGCCATCAAATGATTACGAAAAAAATGGAAAAAAAGAAAGTGTTTCCTTTTCTTCTAGTCCTATTACAAGTTAAGTAGTGGGGGGAGGCGAGGACAAAGTCAAATAGACTTATGATATTTAAATAAACACTATTGCCTTAAGATAATAATCACCAATACTGGAAATAACTGGGACAGGAGAAAGTAACCAGAAAAGAGTTTCCACTCTTCTATTTAGATCAAAATTCTGTGTTAAGAAAACAACCATTTTGAAGAAGACCATGTTAATTCAAATTACATCGTGTACAGGCCACTGGAGCCAAAGCCAAGCTCTGCTGTTCACTATTACTTTCCAGAAACCATACAGAAGACAACTTTTTTTAGTTACTTCTCCACAATCACAACTCCTCTTACCTTGCAGCTTGTGAAAGTCATCCTGCACCCATGTTTCTGCAGCTGCATCCTGGGGCTGGCTCCCTCCTACAAGCCAGTGCCTCTCCCCAGTAGATCCGTATCAATGTTCCTCATTACTTTTTCTGCCAAGCTTTAGAAGAATCAGCCCCTTCCAACCCTGCCTACATTTGGAGAAACAGTGAGCCCATGCTTGTCCTCCAAAGGCTCAATACCTGCACCCAAAAATTAGCTGGAGAATTAAAAACTCCAGGGGCTGCTGGTGCAATCCCACCAGCAGTGCTGTGGCTGGGGACAGGTCCCCCTCTGACCCTCAGGTCCAAGCCCAAGCACACCTCTTTCTCAGTCTTTTCCTTCCACCACCTTCTCTGTTTCCTGTTACTCACCCACTATTAGCTCCTCTCCACCATGAAGTTATGCTCCATCCATCTGGCTCAACCTCACCACTCCCAACCCATCAATCAACTCATTATTACCCAGGAGGTTCTCCCCACCACCATTGCTGAGAAGCAACCTCACAGCACAGAGCTCAGCCATTTTGACTCTCTCCAAAGCTCAGACAACACCCTGAGCTCCTCCTCATCTTCTTCCTGTGTGCTCAGCTCCCCCAGATTAACTCCTAAAATACTTTGAGCATTCTCCCCACCCTTAGCTGAGGAATGGCCAGGTATAGAAGAGCATCCAGCTCTGCAGTACCTGAGGATGACTTGCTCCCACCCTGGGGCAGAAACCCCACTCATGGCCCCAGTAACACCCAGGGTAAGGTGAGTAACAAGATTGCCTTAGCAAGTGGACAGTGTGTATGTGGGTTCCCATGTCCCTGCACCTCCAGAGCCACGCAGCAAAGCAGCTGAGATCAGGGAAATTATCTTATAAGGTTTGTCCATAAGCAGTGACAGAGGACAGCTTGGTTCAGCCAGGCCACCATCTGCTCCCTGCCATAACCCTTTGGGTGCTGGCGAGACTGGAAGAGATGCAGCCCTTAGCTCTGCTTGTGCAGAGGCACTTGGACCTCAGTCTTCTCAATCTGCATCCTCTCCTAGGACTTCTTGGGAGAAGCACAGCTAGAAGAGCCTCCTCACCTACATCTTATAAGGGCAAACCTCTCTGCTAAACTTCTGCAGAGAGGTGGAAGGCACAGGTGGGTGGAAGGCACACATGCATTGCTTGGCCCCATCCCTCTTGGCTGGGTCATGCTGCTGCTGGCCACATCAGCCCCCTTGTAAAGCCAACGCAATAAACTCCTTCCAGGCAGTGGGGAGGTACCCACCAGGAGCTGTGGTAACAGCAGCCGGCATGGTGCACCCAGCCACAGTGGAGGCCACCAAAGGTCAAGCCTGTTTGCCAAGTATCAGCCCCCGCCACCTTGCTGGAAGATGCTGTAAGAGCCAAACAGCACATCCCAAACATCAAAGGCATTTACAGGGCTCCCTCCTCAATATCTTTATGGATCCTGGCTTGAGCATCTGGAGGAAACAGCTACTGTGCACAGCAAGAGCAACCTTTCCTGGGAAGTGCCAGAGATAAGCTGGGCTTGCAGTGCTGGTTCCTGTGGTCTCATACCAGCACCTTGGGAAGGCTATATGGGATGACAACTCTCCTCCCACGTGCTTCTCAGTTATCATCAGCTGGTGATAAAATGATCATATCCAGCCCTTACCTACATTTGCAGCCAGTTGAAGGACAGTGTCCTCCCCCAGCCATGCTCCTTGCTATGCTCAGGAGAGATCTGTGGTGATTGTACAACACCAGAGCTTTGCTCTCTGCTCACTCTGTCAGTTTGGCTTTTT